>WHPX01001451.1:0-232500 GCA_011057435.1 Actinia equina | reverse complement strand
AACATGCCTAATTATTTCAAATGTGCAAATCAGATAAATGTACAGCATTTCAATGGTTTCTCGCAAAATGAAGTGTCGACACCCACCACTTTTCAATTGATTATAAGAACTTAGGTAATGTTTATTATAAATGTACTATGTTGAAAATTGGGGAACGTTGCTTAACTCTGTGTTTTGGTGAAGAAAAATGTAATATTTACAACAAAGGAAGCCCAATAAGCTCAGAATTTGAAATTCTTATAATAAATAAATAAATTTAATAAAAACCTTCAGCTGTATTTTTATAGTTATTTATGGTTTTTCGAAGAACTTTGCGCTTTTTTTTAGCTTAAGTTTAGAAACTTTTTATGGCACATTGTATTTTTATGGCACATTGTATTTTTATGGCACATTGTATTTTTATGGCACATTGTATTTTTATGGCACATTGTATTTTTATGCCACATTGTATTTTTATGGCAAATTGTATTTTTATGCCACATTCACAAGTAATTTTGTTTAACACAGCTAGCATTTTAAAAATGACCTTTGACAGTTAGACCTTCCATATTTGTCAGTTGTAATTACTTAAAGAAAAGAACCCCAAGACCTTGATATAAGCTATTTTAGATGTTTTTAAATGAGCAATAAAATTGTTTGGATTCAAATTATAGTAAAGAAAATAGAAAAATGTCATACATCGGCTAGTTATTAATTACTGAATCGATTTTCTGACTTTTTTTAGGACCAAAAAGTGGTTCCTTGAAATGTTAACTGAAATTTTAACGAGCTGCCGCGGTGTGTGGGATCACGTATCCATATTTATCATTGATCGATAAACCTACGATGTTCATTTACATTCTCCCTTTCCATAAAGTGGTTTAAGTCACATCTTGATTTTATGTTTGCCGATATTTGTTGTTTGTACTTTTCTTCCAGTCACATCTTGATCGTCTATCGATTGTGTTTACGCTCCAACATATTTGGACTATCGAATATTTTGTTACTACTTTCCCATGAATACGATATAGCCTTTATGTTAAGACAAAAATGAGGATTGCGATTCAAAAGCTTCAATCATCGGCGAAAATTAATTCTGGGCTGAAATATAGCTTCAAAAATATTACATTGATGAGAAAGAATATTACCTTAGATCGTAACACTTGGGATTAGAGCAGGACAGCGAAAAAATACTCAATCGTCTGTACGTGATAAGTTGCAGATGACCGCCTTTGGAAGAGACCTGCACAGAAAAATAAAAATTCTTCCTGTTAAAATCAGCTGCACCCTATACATAGTAATCTTAATAATCACGCGTGTCTAACGACAGTGTTTACTTATTTCGAATATCACTGACACAAAAAAATTATGATATTCTTAGAGATGTCACTCTGAAAGCTTGAATATAACTTTGTATAAATTATATTGTTTGCTAACGTTTAGGCATAAATAGCTTGTGTACAACAAATTGCCAACATCCTAAGAAAGTGCGCTCTACTTGGTTAAAAAAACTCGGAATATTATATCATATTCACATTCAAAACTCAAAATAATGCTGAAACAAAGATGGCCGCTCTAAATTCGTGTTTACAAGTGCTTTTTCGAGTGAATTTGCAAAGATTCTACATCAACTCTTGGTTGAAACACGAGGAAGGCCACAAAATATGATTCTAAGAAAATTCAAGTTTGTAATAAATTATGTTTTGAAGAAGAAAGTAATTTGTTTTTAAAGTTTTCGCCAATGAGTTCAAAGCCGGCTTATGGAACTTTGGATGTTTTTGTTTATCTAAAGTTTAAAACAGTGGTTTTTGCACGAAAATTAATTCAAAAACAGAATAGAATGGGGAGGAAAAGAGCCAACTATAATGTAGAGAAAATGTCTACTCTTTCAGCAAAAAAGACAAACAAACAAACAAAAAACACACACACAACAAACGCAAGTCTTACCGGCTAATTGTCGAGCAGTTTTAGAGAGACGAATTCAGCTATTCATAAATCGCAATTTGTTGCTCAATCCTCAAGCCTAAGCTCTCAATCCGTCTTGAGAAAATTAACTACTCAAATTTTGTACCATTCAAAGAACATAGGTGATTAAATTCTTCAAGCTACACTGAGGAGGCAACTAAAATTTGGTATCCTGAAAAGACATGGTTTGAATTTGTCGACTCTTGCGCTGCAGCTGTACTTGAAAACAACTTAAACTTGAAAGAGATCTGTCGCTTTTATCACTTTTAATTTTGTCCAGCCAGCTTGCATTATGAGCCAAACTATTCACTATAATTACTTTAAGTTTGAACTAATGACAATGAATTAAAATGTAAATTAGTGTGGCGTTCAAGAATATGGTTGTAGGCTGACATTCGTCTCGATTTTTACGTTTAAAAAAAAGGTAAACCAAAAACAGAAAAAAAAAAACCAAAAAAAAAACCAGGTTAATCAACTTATTTTAGAGGTTGGCATTTTGGTACATACTAAAGCAAATATAGGATTTAAAAAATCTAAAGACATCAAAATATATCAAAAACAACGTAAAATGTGTGCTTTTAATTATTAAGGCAGTCATTAATAACTTGCCTCGATAGTGTTGATGGTGGAGGATGAGACAGAAACAAGGAAAGAAAAAAAAATGAAAAAGAGGGAAGATAAAGGAAAAAAGATGAACAAGCAAAGTTAAATAAACTCAAAAGAGAACAAGATGCTCTAAGAGCGTATACTGGGTTGCCTTGTTATGACGTCTTCCAATATTTTGATAAGCAAAATATCATAAAAATAAACGTCTGCAATCTCCGTGCATGTATAAACGAAGTCGTCCACCCTACATTTTTACAGCTGTATTTCAAGTTTTTGAAAATACTTCGTAGTTCCTAACTTAAGAGGAAAAATTGACAAAATTGACTCAGCACTTAGTCGATTGTATTTCACTCAGAAAATATTTATTTAGTCACCGAAATATGACGAGCTTTTCTACATATCCCTTTACTTATTTTATTCTGGACGTCAAAGCTCCGAGTTTAGCTTCTGGTTTGACCGATTTATATCAATCAAGCCGTGGAACACAAATAAAAAGTGTTGCGTTATGCAAGTCACACTAGTCTACTATGCCTAGCTTGCCACGACCCGACAATATGAAATTGCCCAAACTTGCCCGCGGTAAATGAACCCGATGGACGAAGTTATGTCAGTATTTCAATCATAAAACATTCATTTGCTCACTCAAATATGCCAATTCTTACTACGAATTTCCTTAGAAATATCATTCAGCTTGTCTTTATTCGGGTTTGTATATCACTGGTTGTTTTTCAGAGCAAATCTTCGAGTGGTTGACCGAGACGGCGTTTATGGTCTGATATCGTTTTTAAAAAGCCTAGTTAAAAGAGTTCATTGAGAAACACTTGATTTATATGGTAAATTAGGCTGATTTTTCCTCAAGATTCCATCGGAACTGGTATTCTTTTTGTTCTTTAGTGTTTTATCAAGTTCTTCTTTTGTCGTTTATTATTTTATTGAAGAAATCATTGCGTAAAGTTGAAAGTTATTAAAAGTGTTTGCCGTGGCATTGAAGCTTGTTGATTAACCTTACAAAATTATTTTAGTCTTCGTTCAAATCAAAATTAAAACTCGAACAAACCTTTTTATGCTTTCTATGTTCGTTAATAGCATTTAAACTCACTGAATCAGTGAACACGAATGAGAATAAATGACTTACTAGTAAGACTCCGCGATGAAAGTCTACCGCGTAAAATTGAAGGTCGCCAACTTTATTCAATGATGGACTTTGCTTATGTCCCGATAAAAAGCTAAACATATAAAATTTTGACCACATATATCCTTAAAGGCATGCACATTCGATTCCTCAATAGCCTGCATGTGAACTCGCACATGAAGTTATCGACACGTCATCCAATCCATATATGGGTAATATTGCGCAATTTTTCCATTTCGTCGAGGAGGAAAAATAAACCAGACGTATTTTAAGACTGGTTTGCCACAGGCAACCCAGTAAAAAAGGAACTTGTTAGCAGAGGTTTGATCAAACAGGAAATGGAAGTTTTTGATTTCAATATTTTAAACCATATTGCGATGTATACGTATTTAGAAATATTTTTCATTATGTTCTATCTATTATAATCTAATTTCAGATCAAACAGCCCTAAGGCCTCTGCTTTAAAATACTAATTTATCAAGCATACGACCAGCTTTTGAACATAATTGCCATTGTTAATAATAAAACAAGTAAGTTATTGCTTTCGAAGTTATTCACATGAGAATAAGGAAAACCGCATATGAACAATCAAACACATGAAAACAAAATGTCCATTTGAATATTATTGCTGGATAACCTGTGGTATACCAAGGTTAAAATGCCTTTGTTTTTGTTTTTTGTTTTTTGCTTTATTTTTCTTTTCTGATTCCTGCTCAACAAATTGAACAAGTTGCGCAATAGTACCCAGGGGTCTTCAGAAACTTACCCAAGAGACCTTTGCGGGTATCTGCTATAGGGTTCCCGTCTATAGTTCAATCAATTATTACGTACCAGATGTCAATCAATGTCCCTATGTTGTCACGTGATTATGAGAAGGCGGAGCTAGCAGATTACGTGGCAGAAGTTTGTTTCTACGCATGCTCTATTTCGTTGACTGCTGTAATTCAAGACAGCCGAACTAGAAATATTAATTGATTTCAAGCCTAGAAGATAGCGATGATTTCGAAGCGATTATTTAAGGCTTTTCAATGAACTTAATGAGCAATAGCTTGTTTTTTGTTAACTCTTCATGACTCATCTACTAGAGCAGTATTTTCTGCAAGAACAAGCGAAGATCGACAAGGAGAACAGGGTTTCAAGATAAGCGATAATATTAAACAAATTCATTCAGCGTGACTCGTTATTCTCTTGAACTTGACAATATATATTCTTACAGCCTATAATAAGTAAGAGTTAATTACCGAAAACATAGGCAATAAGATGCGTAACCTTTCCAGCAATCACATCACATATTTCGATGTCATGCCTAAATTTCATAACCAGGCCCATCCGCCTTTACCAAGTATCCCAGCGCACCCTGAGCCCAGTGTCTTGTTCAAATTTTATTTGCAATTTGAACTTTATTTCAACAGACTTTATCACAGGAACCAATTAGCCGTGGTGTAGGATAGGCAATGACTACACACACATTGATGATGTATTTCATCTCATACAGCCCTCCGTTTGTGAGAAAAATAGATAATAGTGCCTACAAGTTAACATCCAAATTGATGCGAAATTTTTCCACTGCGCATGCTCTCTTAATTTCATTAATCACTATTTTGTCATCTTATTGCTCACGTTTTTTTTAGGTATTGAAGTTGATTGAAGTTGAAGATTTTTAATATATATGTTTATGAAGTCTTAGACGTTTTCTACTGTTAGCCGTAAGGAAGAATATTTCAATGAAAATATCTGATTAGGAAGTTTATGGCCAAAAGATCCTATCTATTTTTATTGACTGAAGCAGTAGAATTAATTGATGGAACATAAGTTTGCAAATCGTACATTTACCTAAATTGCAAGAACGTTGTCAAATGAAAATTAGCAAAATATTAAGATATCAAATATGAATTTATAAAAAATTAAAAACATCAATAAAGACTTAAGGTAATATGATGCTCCTCATTATATATCAAAATATGAATGAAAGTTTATTGGATAGATTTTGAAATATTTTGATGAGAATAGGCGCACACACCTGCATTTTTCACTAATAGTTCAAGAATCATAGTCATCCAATGACTTTGATGGATTTAATAGTTTAGATTATCTAGCAAACTTCGATTTATCAGTACGTTTTGTTATATGAATGTAATTTTAACTGTGAATAAAGGTTCTTGATTACAGCTTCACTATAAAACCCATAAATTGACATATTTGGAGAGCTTCTAGCGAAAAAACGAGAATGGTGACCCCATCTTTTTATTGCCTATTTTTTAAATGTCCATAACATAATAATGTCCATGCAAGTTTCAGGACAAATTTATTGGCAAAATTTCTTTCGAGGGAATTACCTTAAGAGCGAATGTCAGTAAGGGTCGAGAATCCGAAATCAGTTGGGAAAAATCGAATTTTTTTTATTTTACCTAAAGTACCCCTTTGGTAACCTGTTTCAGAAAATCGGATTAAAAGATCCTGAAGCGCTTTAGTTTTCTAGAATTTTAAGAAAGTTTGAAAACCCGATTTTTACGGTATTTCATGGTCGTATTTTCACCGCTGATATTAGTCAAAATTGAAAGCATTGCCAAAATCGCGTGGAAATCTCAACAACGTTCATACTTCACAAACTTCTGGGAATATATCTCAAGTTTTGATTAATGTAAAAAGGTTGGAAAAAGAAGTATTAGAAAGTATATTTTTAGCCTTGTTTTGGACAACAGTTTTCTACATTTTACGGACCGCTCGAATTTTGCTCAAATTCAACACCCAAAAAAAGGTCCTGAGATGTCAAAATCACCAATAAAATTGACATCCTGTCAAAGACCGACTGTTCTTTTATATCTGGACAAAGTTTCATGCTTGCAAATTAAAATGCCTTTGAGCAGCGATAAGTTCTGTCTGACCATTTTTGCTCTTTTGAAACAATCGATTTATCACTTAATCGTAACGCAAAAAGTTTAGAAAGTAGCGAACTAAAATCCAAAATCACTTTATTTCCACTTAAAATAGTTCTTATGAGCTTGACTGCAATTTCAATAACATGGAAACTTTTCCTTAATAAGTCAAGAACATTTTAACATTTTAAAGAAATGCTCGTCAAAATGGGATTGTTTAATTAATGAAATGTTATTTATTAACAAAACTAGACGCCCTAAAGGCGTATACTCGGGCTACCTGTGTATAATAGAATGTAGAACTTTAAAGGGAAAACAGAGAGCACTAGTTAATGGAAACGGTACTGGAATGGTGCAAGTGATGTTAAAATAGCGCATTTCAAATAGTTAGTGGGTTGATAAACTTACTGTGATTGATTCTGTGATTGAGACTTTTGTAAACATGGGATAAACCAGCATATTTTTGTGAACCTGGATTTGTCAAGAGTGGCAAGTAATAAATATAATCTTATGACTTGCATTTATTGCTCTTTTGTGTAAGTAAAACAGTGATTTTGTAGAACATAATTAACTTCGTCTGGGTAAAGCACTACCATGGCCAGTGTTTCTCTTAAACTTTCGATGACAACTTTTGACATATGATTTAATTTTTTCGGGATTGAAATTACATTTATTAAGAAAACAATGAAATCTAGATAACATGGGTACATTATTGACCACATACTTACGAACCATTTTCTGTATTTTTCTGCTTTTGTGCAAAAGTTGGGTTAGTCGTTTAACTGGGACTCTACTTAGTTCTCGATCACGCGAAACAACACGAGGCTTGTGCTCAACATACTGATGAATATGAAATTTAGCATAACGAGACCTGCATTCCTCTAATAAATGTGACTCTTTATTGGGATAAACAAATACAGATAATTGTACAGCTTTTTCGAACACATCGCTGTCATTTAGTAAAGAATCTACGAAAGTCTTGGTCGAAGTATTTATGAAATGTACAACAAGAACCATGCACAGGGCAGCGATCAACACGCTCGCTACTGATAGTTCAAAGAACGATAGAGTATTGAAAAATATATTCAAAATCGTAAACGAAAACAATACAATAAATAAAAGACTTATCCTCACTGTCAATGATATATGTCCAAGGCTTCTTGATTCTGGAAACGCATTAAATGTTATCTTGGAAGATTTAAACTGACGCTCGACATCTTTTAGAGTGGGTCTACCGCGAACGGCGTGTGCTTTTGTATGTATTTTGAGCGCCTCAGCAGAACAGCAAGTCGCCATTACTTTCCAATAAGTTTTCAAGATATAGCACGAGAAGCAGCTAGCAAGATAAGCAAAAGGAAAAAGACCTACAAAACCTTCGAAAGCAAAGCAAGTCACATGACTTGTGTTAACCCGCCTCGTTTTCATACTTGCAGGGGAACACCGCAGACCGCCGAGCATCGCAGGCTTACACACTTTCGACAACGTCGATAGATAGATAGATAGATAGAAAACCGAAACCTAGACTCGGTCTACCTTGCAGGTCGCCCGAGTAATAAAACCCAGCTTAAATATTCAAAGTGATTCTATTCGGGCTAAAGTATTTTATTAGTGTTTTTTTATTTTTTATATTACTTTCATTGTTCGTCATTTTATTGTACAATATTTAAATTACATAGTTTTTCGTTTTCACACCTTTCTATACTCATCATTATTCATGTATATAAGTTAACGTTTTTTAGCTTTTTATCACTTGATAATGACGTTCAGTTAACGTCGAAACGTCGTGTAATATTATGCTTTTTAGTAAAGTTTTATCGCTGAATTTTATCTTAAAATGTTACAAGAAACCACTTCTTATCATACTATATGTTGGCCTATACATTCGCTATTTATGGTTTCTTAGGTTTCGTAGCCTTGAAAACACGCTAACTACTAGTTAGCGAAAGAACAGAAGATTTACGGGTCATTTAGGATGTTTTGTCACGCAGTTTACTTGTGCTATATAACTTTACTTTTAAGAAAAACCTTTTGCTTAGGAAAGAGTGGAAAAGACCGAAAAGAGCAAATATTCCAAATGTATGGGCAATTTTTTTTCCAATGGGCAAAATTCAACGAAAAACCCGTCTTGAAACCAATATAATGCCCGCTCGCTATCATTGATTCTGAACTATCAAATCAAATGTACGTAGTTATAGTTCAAAAGAATTGTTCAGAATTTACACGCGTTTCTTCATTACATGTGCTCTCTTCTATCAAACTTTGGACAATAATACTTCAAGGTTTTTTTCTGTAGAAAAGAATATCACCGATCACTGAGTTTAGCTGTAATTATTTGACAACTTTCCCTTGGATCCCGCTGAATGAAATGTTAAATCTTAAAAATATGTCCTTCAACCAAAAGAACGGCAAACATAAAAGATGACTAGTCAAAAACTATAAAAACATGCATAAAACTAGATTCCTACCAGGAGGGAGGAGACGTCTCCAAGGTAAACAATGAATGAGTCATGTATGACAGTATGACGTCACATCGCGGTTCAGCGATTTCACAATGGCGGCCAAGAGGGAAGAGTAAAGGCTTATGTTTATCTTCCCGTTTTTCCCTCAAAAATCTCAAAGATATATCTTTATGAACCAGATATATTGGTAAAGGAGTCTTTGGAAAATGTTTCTTTACTGACTTTGATGCTTTTAACGAAAAAGATCTTTAGTTTTTGAATTTTCTTTGCGAAGCACCTTTTCAAAAGCGACTCAAAAAAAGACGAAGCACAAGAATATTTTAAGTCCTCGATGACTTAAAGATTTGAACTATGGCTTCACAAAAGGAGGTTAAGGAACCTTGATATTCATCTTTGTATTTGCTGAGTTTCGTGAAGATACCTTTTGCACAACTGCTCATCTATCTGTTTGAAGTTGGAAAACCGTTTCTTTGGGTTTGACGCCATGTTTTCCACAAATCATAAGTCAACAATACAAACTTGCAAAAGGTAAATATGTGAGTAATTAACTTGATAAGAGTAAATCAAAAGTCATCAAATTTAAAATTATTTTTTACATAAATAACAAAATAATAAATAACTACCCCAGGGTACCTGTAGATAATATTTTGCCACATTATTCTAAACACACCAAAGTATTGCTTGTATATGATCCCCATTGTACTTTCCTGTTCCTATCCTAAAATGGTTTTAATCCATGAACTATGTTCTTATATTCCAGGTTGGATGACCGCATTTTAATTTTGGTTCTTTTTGGAACTCAAAGGTTAAACTGACGTGTTTCACGATTGAATAAAGTTTAATAAATAGGAAAGGAAAGTGTAATTGAAAGTTGTTGTGGATGTTTTCCATATGGTTGAGGCGATTTAATAGTAAGTATCAACGAGTATATATATATCAATGTCACTGAATTTTTCCTGTGATTCAAGATGTTGTCATAACTTCTACGAGTGGTGCACAAGTCTTTATATCAGGGCCAAAGTTTTATATCAGGGCTCCCACTTAACACTCAGAGACGAAAACAACAGTAATAAAGACAAACTTTATTCATACGAAATAGATGATACAATCATAAATTATTACTAGACTTAAAATAAAGGTCAATGTCAAGCAAATGAAAGACAACATTTTATATGAATATGCGTATAATCATAATTTGAGTGAAGGAGAGAAATGTGTGACTTTAATATATGTAGACCTGGTGGAGGGGGGCAGTTGGAAGTACTCAGGGTTGCTTGTCATACCTTTTACTTTAGGGTTCTAGATCTGTGATTTGGTACCTCTTAGGGTGTTACAACACTAAAACGTCTACCAGGGAGTAAGCCAGTATCTGTTAGGGTTTTTGTCAAGTAATGAGATACCTGATATTTTATTAGTGACAGCCAAAATGATAGTTGTAATAATGAGTGGTTATTACCTCCCTTCTGTCACTTAGCGATCATATATAGTTCGTACCTTTTTGTGGGTAAAAATCATTATTTTTGGAGTCATTTTCAACATTTTTGAGGAGCATCCCCTCCAAGTTTTCTACCCCCCAACCCTGGGTATGTTGAGTATAAATAGCAGGGCTTAAGATAACAGCTGATCAGGGGTTTGAATCCATGTGTTGAAGTTTGTTGTGAAGTGTGATCATCCATGTGAGAGCAGTCTTGAAAAAGACTGTTGTGACAACCAATATTTTTGTCTCTAAGGTCTTTGATAGAATTAAAATTAAGATAACAGTGTTGTGTCTTTAGCAGGGTATGAAGCACCCCTATTCCTCACACCCCCTCGTACCCACTATTTTCTTTTAGCCAAATCCAATTAGTGTTCTATCATCAATGATGCATTCTGATTGGATGAGCTATTTCTAGGCGATTTTAGTCTACCAGTAGAGAAGAGTACCAGCTTTGAAAGCGAAAGCATGAAACTTACTTAAAATAATTTAAAAATTGGTTTGTTATCATTATAAGGATTATATGTTACCCAGTTTTGAGCTCCTGAACGTGAGAAAAAAGCATGACAATAAGTTGAACCATCACATACTCCATAAAGGACTTGTATTTTGTTTTGGTCTTTAAGATGTAAATTACCAAGAGCTTCACAAACCTGCCATATTAAAGAGGAAAGAACTTGGTGATTTATTTTTTGAAGAGGGAAAGAAGCAACTGGCCATGAAAAATCACCCTCCAATGACGAGAAAAGGAACTGTCAAATTAACTTTGCTTTCCTACTATTACAAGTCTCTTCAATTGAGTTGTTTTCCTCTTCATAATTGAGAGAGTCATCTGAAAAAGAATCTGAACTAGAGTAGTATGAGTTTTCACTATCATTTTCATTGAAAGTTAACTCTTCAGGCTTTACATTATAATCCTCAGCTATGCCTTCATCCTCAAAGCCAACAAGCTTGCCAGTTCTTTTACACAATACAATACCCTCTTTGATTGTCATTTCATCCCAGTGAATGCCGCCAATGCCTTTACAACCTCTCCTTTCCATTTCCTGGACCATTAGTTGAAGATTTCTTTTTGAAATAGGGGTGGTGGTACTACAAGATTGTCTATATTGTTTAGTCGTTTCCCATGATGGTATTGGAAGGACTTCTCTCGCTGCTTCATAACCCTTTTTATGGCATTTAATAGCTATTTTACAACTCCATTTAATAACTAGAGGACTGAATCTCATCCCTTTAGGATGAGGCTTGTTGTTGTCCATTGTAAACTTCCCACTTCGTAAGAATTGCTCTTCTTGAAGTTTGAGTGAAGTGAGTGTGTCATGAAGAAGTGAATGCAAAATAGAGTTTTCAGTTAGCCACTGATTTTCGATTGCAATGTCAACTATTTTTGCTAGGCCAGAGAAAGTAGGATTAAAGTTTCTTGGGGGAGAAATCAGTCTTTCCTTTTCTTTTTGATATAAAAACAAAAATCTTCTTTTCTGTTGTTGAGTAGCAGTGACTATCTTGTGTAAATTGTTTGCCCTTACTTTAAGTTCTTCATATGATAGACTGTCAAGTTTTGTGTGAGAATCATGAGCAGTGCGAGATTCAAAAGAAGAAGTTTTTATTCGGCCACTAAATGATCGCTGAAGCTCTTGACATTTAGGACATCTTAAACATGTTTCGGCTGAAAGAATATAATCACAGTTGATGCTTCTGAAACACTTTTTAATTGAAGTGATTTTCCTTCATCAGGCAATAAGCCCCATTTGTGTTGCAAGTAAAAAGACTGTTTCATTGATTCATTGTTGCAGGTCAGGTTTTGTAGTGCAAGTTTTTCATCAGCAAGTCCTGAGCACAATGAAACATCATTTATTTTTTTCAGAATAAGACTTAGAACAGAAGAGAAGTTAAATGAATGAAAAAGAAATTGTGGTAGCTTTCCAGTTTCTACAGACTTACCAAGTACACTTATAGTATAAGCTGAATAATCTGTATTTGAAAATTTAGAAAAATACAATGGGAGGTAAAATGACACTTCTTTCCAATTTAATGAAATATCTTCATTAGCATCCAATATGGTCAGTGTTATTGAAACTTTACATGACTGTTGATATGGTGAAAAACTAATTTTCCAAGGTAGATAATTTTTTAACACATCTATCTCTTGAAATAAACTGTAAATTGAGACAGGGGAATCATCAGACCATGGGTTTTCATTTATTTGTTTTGTCATAAAGAGGTCATTTAATTCATGCATAAACATCCCATGGTTTGAAAATTTAATTGGGTCACATGAATCTTTACCAAGTAGAGCCTTGTCTTCTAGATCTGCATGAATGCAAGAAGAAACACTAGGTTCCTGTTTTGGAAGGTTGATGCTAGGTGGTAAATCTGGTTCTATGAACCAGATATATTGGTAAAGGAGTCTTTGGAAAATATAATAAATCATGCAATGTCATAACAAACAATTTTTTTCATATAATTAAATATTCAATAAATTCAATTTATTTAGGTAATTTTTTAACCACAAAAAGAAATGTTTAAAAATATTTTTCAATTAAATTTGATAAATGTCAACAACAATTTTTTTGTGTAAGTTATGTTTTTTTATTAACACAAAAGCTACTGTAGAAACTTTCAGAACAAAAAAATGAATGTTTAACAAAGACAAAATATGCTTTATCCAAAGTTGAGGAAAAGAGGTCAAAGATACTGAATAATATATGATTTATGGTCCCTAAAGATAAAGAATAAACCAACTAAATGTTGATTTTTCGACTAAAAAATGTTCAAGAAGTACGCTGGTTTACAAAGGCGAATACGATAAACGAGTTACGGAGTAAATTTTGATATTTAAAAGGAATGATGAGCACTATGGAAAGACAAGGGAAAAGGTACTTTAGCTTATTTCAAAGCTCAACAGCTTAGGAGTAAAACGTCCTTGTTTGGGTTTATAAAAAGAAGGGAAAGAAGAGAAAAATCTTTTTTTACTACGCGATAAGTATTTTTGCAGGGGAAAAAAATGGCGAGAAAACGAAAGGCCAGTAGCTCAAATTATTTATCTTTTCAGAGTTTTAGATCGTTGATACGATAAAAAAGTATTGAACTAGATACGTTAATGAGTAATTATTATACTTACGTTAAATTAAAGATGAATAAACTTCTAAATCTTTGTTTTGACCCCTCTTTGTTTCAAGATTCCCGCCTTAAAATTAAAATTTTATTGTGACATTTTGGTAGACGCTTCGCGCCAAGATTTGGTTGCTATGTGACGTCACACTGTCATACATGACTGTTTCAGAATTTTAATAGGAAAACCATTTGAGTCATCTCCTCCCTCCTGATTCCTACCAACAAAGTTCTTAAGAGTGAAAGTCAGTAAAAATCGAACAAAATTCGCATAATCACGGACACAGCCAAAAAAGCGATCATCTTTGCTCATATTTTGTGGATTGATAGTGCTAGGTACCAAATAGACGAAAATGAGGATAGTTTTTCGAGATGTCTCATTAAACGAGAAAAATCTTCGAAAAAACCGCTTGAGTCAAAACAAGCAAGAAATTATATGTGGTATAGTGCAGAATATTCACGTGTTCCAGTCAAGAACCGTCGAGTTTCAAAATATTTGTATTGTTGAAGTTGTGCATTCTATACTTTTCTGTTTGTATTTGTGAATATTTAAACACTGATACGAGGCTAACCCTGTGCAAATGAGTCTGTAATCAAGGAACACAGCGGTAATTTGGAATTCGAAACTGGTCTATTTCTCGTCCAGATACGTCTTAAAAATAATAGATCTGTCTAATTATACATATATAACTCAGAAAAAAGTAACCAAATTATTATTTTGTAAAATGGAAAATTTCAGCAGCAAATATTAGAAAACATAATTCGATTTTAATAATAAAGAATTTTTTTTCGTTTTCATGGCTTGGGTTAATGGGGTTTGACATTTGGTTTGGCGCTCAGCTCGAGATAACAAAAAGAGCCCAAAACCTAAAACAGAATTAAAGGAACGACCTTTTAGGATTATGTGACAAAAAAGTTATATTATTTCTTGCTGATTCTGGAGCTTTTAGCAGCCTTTCACACCGTAGATTGGCGAGCTCTGGCTACATGCGCAATTAGATAGTTTTGTGCTATCGTGAATGATGGAAGAGGATGAAGGCAGATTTTAATGTTTAGAATAGACCTTCAACAGCCACGTTGTTGGACACAGCCCTACCCCTACGGGGTTGTGAAAAATACCAGATAGCTGTATTTTAGGTGGAAATTTCTTGTTAAACTTTATTCCCCTATCGAATACGTTCTTATGCGGTCTACAAAATATAGGAAAAATGATAAGGCAAAAAAAAGTTACTTTTTGATTAAAGAAAACACTATCGTATGTACCTGAACCTTTGGATTTTTTCTAAATTCATCCTGAATTTCCAGGAGAGTGAACCAAAATCGGCCTAATTTCGAGTTTGATCGCAGCGAAAATTAGTATTTTTGACTTGTGCAGTTTTTCGACGACTTCCTTGTGATATTCTTTAGTTTTTCGGATATCTTGTACAACATATAAACCACAGGAAGCCTGTGCTTTAAAAGGTATATTGCAAACGATGGCAAACGAGACTGAGGATTCAAGCTTTATTTTGATACCAAACATGTCGTATTTTGCGAATAATTTGCAAGGTTTTTGCTTCACAAAGTGCCTATTCTTGAAAAAAAGGATCTCACAAACTCGTCTCAAATTGGAGCTTTTTGAAAGTAAAAAACGAAAAGTATAAATCCGTTCAATCGACCACAGATTCGACATCAGTAGTCTAGAATGTGTGTATTTTAAGGATCCACCCCGGCAAATGAGGTAATTAGTTTTGATTTTGAGAAATCCTGTTCACTATATTTGACCTTTTGTGTTTTTCTTGCAATTTAACGAAGCACATATGGCAAGAAGGCTGTTAAAATCTAACTATCGAGACGAAAAGGTTTTTCAAACAAATTAAAGTATGTTTGGTAAAAATCAAATGCTTTAATGTTATATAATGTTCTTCTACCCAGGCAAGTGGAAAACTGTTTACACAGAAATTTGTAAATCGAAAACTACCTTGACCCTCTATACATTTCTTTGTAAAATCTGACTTACTCGCTTAACACTTTCAAGTGACACCGCTTCATTTGCACGCGGGCGCATGACCGGAATAGTTGGCGATAAAAAAATTGATTTTTGTAGAGAGTTTTGTTCGACTTTATGAGATTTTAAGAGCCCCGAAACTACAAAATATGACAAATCAATATATCTCGAAAATATCCATGTATTATTGTAGAATGACTGACTAGCCTTCATTCGTGCAATCATATAGTCTGCAAATAACTATTATGTTATGAATCTATTTTTTTTCTAATCACTTCCGGTGGCCGCAATTTTTGCTCCAAAAGCTCGCACCGTAGGCTGATTATCTCGAAAACAAGTCAAGTCAAGTCAAGTCAAGTCAAATTTATTTCACACGCAAAAATTACAATAGAAAAAAAGAAGAATATTAATTGTATAGAGTTATGTATGGATGTTGTAAAAATATAAACTATCGAGTCAACCAACCATGATATCGAGGAACAGCCATAAACAAGCTCGGGACACCCAATTTTTCACCCAATCAGCATTAAATTTCAATTTCGTAAATCGAAGTTTTAAAAAAAGTTTAAATTTTAATTTTCCAAGGTTTTCGAGAATTTGAATTAGAAATATGAAATAATCAACTTCCGATTTGAACTTATGGGAAACATTCGACGTCTGCAATTCCGCTCAGTCAAAATGTAAGCAGGAGTGACTTTTGTTGCGCTGCCCCTTAGTATATTCGTATCCTTGGAAACATACGCCCTTCATCATTGTCCTCCCTCTCATTCCGTTCTCTGCAGTTTTCTTTGCCTTTCCCATGTGATGTTTGCATTCTTCAGTTCTGCTATGCGTGACCTCCTCCATGACTGTAGTGGCCTCCCCACCTCTCTCCATTTTCTTTGTGGGTTTCATTCCAACCCCATTTTGGTATGTGCTCCTCTTTCCTTCGTAATGGGTATCATGTCCAATCCACCTCCAACCATTCTTCTTCAACACTCGTTGGTCTTTTGTCTGTTCTTTCTCAAAGTTAGTTCATTGCTTAATATTTGCTGATCTTGCTCCCATAATACTTCGCTTGCACTTGTTTGCAGCCACCTAGAGCTTCTTCTGGAAGCCTTTCGTCGGTCTCCATGTCTCGGACCCATACTAGTGAGTTTACTTTGGGATTAAAATCTTTAAGTTTTGTTATAAGTGAAAGGCCCTTCGCTTTCCATAATTTATGCCAATATCTGTCTAGCTTTAGACATTCTGGCACTTAGTATGCCAAATGTTCACACGTCTAGCTTTAGACATTCTGGCACCGATGACTAGGTGTTTAAGCTCGTATACAACGTCGACGTCTTCGCCCTCGATAAAACCGTCCTTTTTTCGAAGGACGGTTTTAATTTATCCTCTTTTACCCATTTTTAAGAGGGTAGCACTTAATAGCCAGGGGCTAACAAACCCGTGGCCCTCGTTCCGTGATCGAATAACGATTTAAAATATCGATTTTTGAAGTGCCTGTGTGATTCATCGCTTTTGAAATCAAGGTAGTTAGTTTATAAAGGCATAAAGGTATAAAGCTGAAATGTGGAAACTGCTACAACCACATTCGGGCTTCAGCGTTTGTCACGATACGAATAGGAACAGCAAACTATAATGATTAATTCAGTGACGATTTCAATGAGTTTTTTAAGAACAGCATATATATAGCGTGTAGAATGCAATTGAATGTTAAGAGAGAATTCTTTTCGTATCCAAGCACTGAGCGCCAGAAAACTCTTTTCTTAAAGAAAGGCTGTTGTACAAGGCTAAAATCTTGTTATTGAGAAAGTTTAACTTGTTTGTAAGTGGATATGACCGATGAAAGTGGAATCAAAGTGTTAACCCAAAGCAAAACTTTTAATCGAAAATAAGGTTAGGCCTTCATTTGTTTATTTCTCATACATTTTCTATAAAACAGTCTGACAAAGTAACATTCTAACACAAATGCAACAAAACATCTTTGTACAATCTAAAATACCGCTTCAAACAAACATTTTATCATAGTACATCAGTTTCTAACTGTTTAAAAAAGGTTCTGAGTGTTAACCCAAAACGAAAATTGGGATCAAAACTCATACGAGTCTAGTTTTTGACGCTTTTTGCCGTTATTGCTCAATATTGAAAAAAAAAATCTTAAAACATATGCAAATGTCGTTCTTGAATGTTTCTTTCGCGCAAATGAAGTTTATTTTGTATATTCACCTTAATGAAACAGCTAAAAATGAATTGACTCAATAAATGAATGTGTAAATGAACAGATAAAAGTGTAATGCAATATACTTGCGGGCTGCATATTGTCGGGGCCCACTTGTACGAAGCCTGGATAGCGCTATCCGACAGATAAAATATTTTCCAGTGGATATGTTTATTGGATAACAGCATCGACTTATCAACTGGATAAGGATTTATCCGCCGGATAGTGATATCCAGGCAACGTACAACCGGGCCCAGCTGTTCACGAAATAGTCAATTATCCAAGAATGAATATTAATGATCGGCATATGAATGGCTCAGCAGCTGTGCATTTCGCTCTTCCGGCAACATGCAGCGTTTGGAGTCAAAAAGTAAAATAACAATTCGAAACTTTAGCCTAGCTTGCGCTGTGGTTCTAAGAATTTGAAAATGGGTTGACCACTTAACATGAAAGATGATTCATTATTTTTTGATGCGACAGCGCAGATCAGTATTTAGAAATAATCGGCCAGTTCATTTAGAGTTTAACGAAAATTCTAAAGTTTTTGAGATTGGTTTGCGTCTAAACAATATCCTTTGATTCACATGGGAGGGCATGTTTCTTGCTCCTACACCCCTTAGATCTAGAGGGCATTTGATCTAGGGGGTATTAGCATTATAATAATCGTTATGATCACATATACAAGTGCATTTGATTTTAAACACTGGAATTTGTCTTTTAAAGTGTCTTTGTTTTATTTGCTTGTTCTTTCTTTTTTGAACTAAAAATCAATTAAAACATACAAACTCTTCAAAAAAAGTTGAATTTCAAATAAGGACATTGCACATTCAACAGATTGATATGCTGTGAATTCTATTTTGGAAATCAATATCTATAAAGGCGAAAACCTTGAGAGCGTTTTTTGTGACATGCTATAATATTACAGTGAAACTACCTCAAGCGTGAACACGTATAGGTCATTAATGACTTCATTTTTGGATTCTTGATTTCATTATTCGTTTCGAAAATTCATTAATGAAAACGAATCTTCAAAGCCTGTTATATACAAAAGCCGAAGCATATATGCAACTGAAATGCAAAAACAACTTTGTTCTAGGAATATGTAATATTAATGAACTTACCTTTTGTTTGCGCTATAAACAAGAGCCTACAAGCCAACTTATTCGAATTTTCAAATTATTATTATTATTTTGAAAATTGAAGATTTGTTTTCATTAATGAATCTTCGAATCAAATAATGAAGTCAAGAATCCAAGAATAAAGTCATTAATGACCTCTACGTGTTCACGCATGAGGAAGTTTCACTGTAAAAACTTTAGCAGAAAGTTAAAACCCACACAGGAAGTATAATAAAAAACATGCCTAATGGGATGGCTATGAACAAGCTTTGATTACCGATATTCATGGTAAATACCATGATAAGCTAAGTAAGTAATTGGTAATGGCGTTTTTATGATGTCTGAGGGCTATTTTTTGTGTGATCATAGCTGTCATGATAAGAGATAATTAAAAGTCAGCGCTATAAACAAGAGCCTACAAGCCAACTTATTCGAATTTTCAAATTATTATTATTTTTTGAAAATTGAAGATTTGTTTTCATTAATGAATCTTCGAATCAAATAATGAAATCAAGAATCCAAGAATAAAGTCATTAATGACCTCTACGTGTTCACGCATGAGGAAGTTTCACTGTAAAAACCTTAGCAGGAAGTTAAAACCCACCCAGGAAGTATAATAAAAAACATGCCTAATGGGATGGCTATGAACAAGCTTTGATTACCGATATTCATGGTAAATACCATGATAAGCTAAGTAAGTAATTGGTAATGGCGTTCTTATGATGTCTGAGGGCTATTTTGGTGTGATCATAGCTGTCATGATAAGAGAAAATTAAAAGTCAGTGAAAACGTACAAACTAACCTTTTCATTTGATTATAAAATATATTTATGACAACTAGTTTTCTCCTCTTGAGAATGATGCTTGAAGTTATCAAAACGTTGAGGACCAATCTAGTCGTCAGTAACTATATTTTTCCTTTTCCTCCGCATTTAGTGCTGAGCGAAACATTCACTAACGTTAGCTTATTTACACTAGAAAGAAAGAAACTATATTATTCTCAGACAAAGAATTATATACGGAAATATACGGCGATGCGACACAATGCAGCAATTTTCGCTCTACTCAGTTTACAACCGACGAACACAGTCTATAGGTGTTGTTTTAGATAAAAGCGATGGCGTTAATTAAAAAGAAAAATAATTTTCGAAATTCACTTAACTTCAGTAGCTTACTGCATACAGTGTTAATCGTCTTGAAAAAATAAAAAATAAATGAAATTTCAATGGTACGAATAACTTTAAAATATTTAAATTTTCAAGATTCTAAAAAACGAATAGCATTTGTCCATTATTAAAATATGAATATGTTAATATATAATATTTACAAAGAGGAAGGAATTATAAGATGAAAAAATGACTGATAAGGAAAATTGAATATATATTAAATATTATAATGGTACGAATTATATCATTTATACAATATATTATTATTTGTTCGGTGGCGGCACGATAGCTGCTATAAGGTATACAGCAATATTATTGCTCGCATATATTCATTTAGCTTCGTTTCTAGTATTTAACGTGAACTTAAATCATGGCCAATAAACTTTTTGTTTGTTTGTTTGTTTGTTTGTTTGTGTTTTTTTAATCGCTTTTAAAATTTCAATACTTAGATTAAACAAAAGCGGTAGAGCCAACGATATTGATCGTACATTTATCAACAAAACAAACTAACTTCCATCAAGAATGCCCATGTTATCAAAATAAAATGGCAAACATGAATACTGTTACAAAAACATGTTCTTATAAATATCAAATATACCTGGTAAAAACGCTAAAAACGCAGTAGTCATTTACAGAAACAACTTACCATTAGATAGTTGTTTAAACATTGCGTTGCACGTCCATCATGTTATGGAGAGTCAGTCCCTTTTACATGCGGTTTTATAGTGGTCAGCATTTGATTTTTTTAGCACCACAGTAAGGATGAAGTCTTAAGTCTCATGATCCTTTTAGCGTAACTAGATATCGTCGCAACTACAGTTGAATCAAAAATATTGCATTCTAATTGGCTATTTGCTTGATGTGAATACGATGCTCCTGCTGTCGCTTTGTCTGGATTTCTGGGATTCATTCCCTAATTCCACATTCATTGCCCTTTTTGATCTGCTGTCTGTGCGGGTTGTATAAAAATCTTTTGTACAAAATTTTCAAATCTTAATTTCAATATCAATCATGGAGCGCAACATCTTTTATTGATTTATCCGTTTTATTCATTTACTAGTTCTTTTCTTGACACCTGGCATTCTAGGCTTATTTAATGAACATAAATTCCCTGATAGGTAACTTAGCTAACCTTCTATATTACAGATCCCGGTTGTACAAAGGATGGATAGCGTTAACCGAGAAAAATCTTATGCGGTGGATAAATTTAGGATAATATGATGTACGGAGATTAGGGAGAAGTGAGTACACGACATTGCACCACACGACCTTTTTGGGAGCCCACACAATACCCAACCACTTGCGTTTTCGCACATCAGGCTTTTACTTCATTTGTTATATTTCTTTAGTTTTAAATGTTTTTTTCTATATTAATTATATACCTATATATCTATATAGCCATGCATAAACATTGTCCCTTATATAATATCTACAATTATATAAAAGTACATCAAAATTATGGGATATATGCCCTAGTGATGGGCAACTCGAAAAAAATATCAGGGAGGATATCCCATAACTTTTGATATACTTTTGATATACTTGTATATCTGTACAAAAGGGTCAAAGTTTATGCATATATGGCTATATACAAAATGAGCGATATGCAGAAATTCTGATCCTTTTGTATATACTAAAGTATATCAAAAGTATATCAGAATTTATGGGATATTATCGCTGATAATTGTTTTCGAGTTGCCTATCATCACTAGGGCTTTCTGAAAAAAATATCAGAGATGGTATCCCATACTTTATTGATTTAAGTATATATATATATATATATATATATACCTAACCAAAATGTACATATATATCTCTTTTGTTTCTCTATTGTTTCGTCTATCCAGCGATATAAGACATATATATATATATATATATCTGACGTTACAGAATTGTTTTGGTTAGGTATATATACATATATATTACCTAAGATATCTCATATTTTTTATATCCTCATAGAAATATTATTAAGGAATATAAGACGCGTGCTGAAATAAACATGCTGTAAAGAGAGAATATTTATGATTTATAGATATAACTAGCTAAAAACTAATGTGAGCTGCGTCGGTGTTTCTAATGAAACAGTAATGATAAAAGGTAAATTATACACCGTAAAAAAGATGAAAAAACTTACTGACGTTTCGGACGCTAGTCCTTCGTCGGAGTAAAACAATATATTTTTACTCCGACGAAGGACTAGCCAGTTCCGAAACGTCAGTAAGTTTTTTCATCTTTCAAAGTGGCAAGCAGAGAGAGAGAGAGAGATAGAGAACGCAAATCCAGGCGGGACTTTGATTATAAACAAGAAGAACATGATCGTGAAAGAAAAAGAAATATGAGGCAAAACTTGACGGATGAACAAAGAGAAAATGAACGTGAAATACAAAGGAATTTGAGTCAAAACTTCACGAATGAACAAAGAGAAAATGAGCGTGAAAGACAAAGGAATTTGAAGCAGAACTACTAGCTAAGGCGACTCTCAAATGCACAGAAAAAAATCGCTTTAAGGCAAGTTATAGACCAAAGACAATTAAAAAACTTTCATGTATTCAAACATGGATTAAGAAGTGTTCTCCAAGAATTCAGGTGTGTTGTTTAGCAAACAATCGTTTATTATTTTTTGACAAGCATTTTTTCTCGACGAATCGACAAATCAAAGACTTTCCCTCAAAACTTTTAATATTTCTGTAGATAAGCTTAATTTATTTTAATGTTGGAGTAAATATAACATGAAGAGCATATTACAACAAATATTCGTCCTTTATTTTGCTTTGTAAATCTTTAGCAATTCGGTTAACGTTGTAAAACGTTGTTTTTAACCAACTATCGTATGTTTTTCGTTCAAGAAAGATTCGCCTCCTATCGCGGGGTCCCATCTTCAAAACAACGAAGACTTTCATTTAATAATTTTATTTCTACAGATAATTTATTTAAGTATTGAATGAAATATAAATTTACACCAAATATTCAACTGTTTATTAAGCTATTCGAGCAAGTCTGATTATAGAAATGAGCTTAAATTTGCGTTGTTGAGATATGTTGTTGTAGAAAGACCTAGACTTTCACTTTAAAAAGCCGTAATAAATATTCAAAAACATTTACAAACGCCAATTTACTGACAAAGAAATTCGTCATTTTGCATTGCCTTTTTGCATTGCCTTATTTTCTATTTTGTCTCAGTTGTTCTTGTCAAGTTTAACTGAATGTAAATTTCGTCTCGTTCTGTAAAAGACGTAATTATTAAAGTAAGCTTATATTTTGCTCACCCTTAACCAGTTTCCAAGTGTGTTTTTTGGTCTTGATTTCAATTTCAGTGAAAGACATCCGAGGTAAATTTCACTAAACTTGATATTGTATTGGATTATCTGTAGTTATCTTTCGTTTTTTTAAGTAAAAGAGATCCAAAGCCTAAAAATGTCGGTTTTTTTGGAAAAAATTGTCGAAAAAACTTCCAAGAGCAAAACTAGCCCCTGGGGGTGGTGGTGAGTTGTATACAAAATTCCTAAATGGGAGAGTATATACTCGCGGGAAAATTAAATAAAAGCAATGTAGTGCTTTTCGATTCGATTTCACTGTATGGTTTTTATTATGGGAGAAATTATCTTCATCTCGAATAAAAAATAATTGAAGATTCTTTCCCCTATCTTATTTTTAACTTTCAGTTTCAATCAAATTGTTCTCCCCATTTGACTTCTGTATCGGGAGCTCCGCTTTTAGGCAGTGCCTAAATATATATATTATAATAAGATTCTGTAAGTGCATTTTCAATGCTGAAGCTTGTCGAGAGCGTGACCCACTACCGTGGATGCATTCACGGCGAAGACGAAACATTTAGTGGAAAGGGTCTTGTAAGAATTGTGTTTCGTTACGCGCAATATATATAATTATTATTTTTGAGGGATATGTTGATCAGTTCGTGAGAAATAGGTTTTAGTTCTAGACTAAGCTGAATTGAGCTAGAGTATGAGTATGACACTGAATAATCCAAAAACTATACGCGCGCGCAATTTGCGTTGTAAGGAACTAGACCAGAAAGAACATACAGCTTTATTGAATGTAGTCTAATCTGATTTATACGAGAAAGAACTCAGTTTCCCAGGGTGGTGGAGAGGAGAATATTGTTGTGCCTCCTGAGTTTTATGCCTAACATCAAGTGATACAGTAGTGCTACAAAACCTCTATACACAAAGCACTTAAAAGAACCGACTAGAAAAAAGGCGCGTTGTAGCAAAACAAATACTAGAGGGCGAGCAAAGAACCCAGGAACACGCAGAAATTAATCCAATAAAAAGCACCCTAAGATAAATAAGTTAGAGAGCCAGTTTAATTTTCATACTTAAAAGTATTTTACAAAATTAAAAAGGAATGAAATAGCAAGCTATCAAAAATAATTAAATATTGGCTCATAACTAGGCGGGGTATTGTTCTACCGCTGTCTCCATTAATAGTAGGCCGTGAGACGGCAAGTCTCAGTCCACTTAGTTTTAGCCATCTGTTTGTTGGTTAAGACTTTCGCAAGCTTTCTTTTAATTAAAAGGGATTGCAACCCTTTGTTGAATGTTTCAATGATATCAAGGTAAAATGTTTTCAAATGGTTAACTTTCAGATAAATATTAATGTAATTTGGTTCAGAAGAATATATATTTGTATGTACGCCCCAAACGTTATGAATACTAGGTCTTTTTATATTCCATACTCTTATAAAACTAGGAAATCGTTTTATAATAACGTCGCATACTAGCCCAAAGGCACCAGATATATTTTCTTGGTCTAAAAACTCTATTGACTGGCTACAATAATACGTGGATATTTTCAGACTAGAATACGTTGATTTGTTTTGCTGCCCTTAGAAAATGTCATATAGTCGAACAAAAATCCCTATAAAATTCTATTTTTTCATTTGTTAGAATAATTAAGGACGGTGCCTACTAATTGAGAATCAATTATTTTTTTAATGACTATGTGAGTTATGTTAAGCTATCAAAAGCAAAAAGTATACATCGAAGTACTTTCGACACGGAATAGGATAGAATGGAGAGTGTTATGATCATTTCAAGAAAGAGTTCCAGGGTATACATTTGTAGCTTTTTGCTTTGTTTCTGCTCAAAACTATAATTTATGACTACACTTAGCGGCTGTGATGAATGGCCGCCCACAGTCTCTTCTAATTCAGAGCGACTGTGAGCACGAATTGTTTTCAAAAAAGTATACATGAAATTTTACCTCTGATTGAAATGATCAACATTCTGTAAGTTGCTGTAGCTTCACTTCATCGATTCCCGCCTATACATTTGTGAAAATGTCCCTTTTTATCAATAAGATTAACAAAAACATTTCGATTCACATACATTCTTTCGTAAAATTTTACGGTCGGTAACACATAAATTTTGAGTGGTGCCAGGCGTTCCGCGCGGGTGATGTCCGAAATTTCTGGCGATGTTTCAAGTCTTTCTTTACAGCGTTCCAGCTTAGATCGCTCTTTCACTGTGATGATCAACACATCTATAATCTGTAAGATTAGAATCATGATGATCAACACATCTGTAATTTGTAAGATTAGAATCATACTCGAATACGGCATCTTACTCGTTGCCAAGAAGCTATAAACAAATGAATTCGAATAGCACTCATAGTGATTCTAGTGATTCATAGATCGAGTAAGAGTAATCTCATTACACGAATATGGCATCATATAATTTACTCGTTGCAATCCAAACAACGTCAAGATTTCAGTGATTCATAGATCTTGTGAGAGTAAACTCATACTCGAATACGGCATCTTATAGTTAATTTGTTGCCAAGAAACAATAAATAATCCGAATAACACTCATGATTCTAGTGATTCATAGATCTAGTAAGAGCAAACTCATACTCGAATACGGCATCTTATAGTTTATTCGTTACCAAGAAACTATTAAAATTTCGAATGACACTCATGGTTCGAGTGATTTATAGATATAGTATGAGTAAGCTCATACTCGAATACGGCATTTTATGGTTTATTCGATGCCAAGAAACTTTGAACAAATGTATCCAAACAGCACTCGACTCTGTTGGTTCTTTAGCGAAAATTTACATATGGATCACTTGAAGCAGTGAGGAGGCGGAGCATTAGTTCTCTTTTATATGAATAATAATGAACAATGTTCACCAAAATCCTCATTAAAATCTTTAGATAAAAATGGATACATTTAAACAAAATAGTTTAATAATGATTTTGGGCTTGTTGTTGAATATACAAGAGAGTCTTTAATATTCAGGTTGCAAGCGTCAACATTTCTTTATATGAGACAAGTAAATTCTAGTTCAAAAGTTGCCTGCATATAAAATTTCTTTAAAATTACCGGTTTTCGAAGGCAAACGGATACTATTTTTATCGCTCTAATCTCTGATTTTTAACTGCTAAGTATTAGTTTAACATTTCAACTTTAGTTTTCAAGCCGCAAGCCCGGTATTTTGTTAACGCAAGTCCAAAAAAAAAAGTTGTCTTGTATGAACGTGTCTGTCGCAAAATTAACTCATTCTTTTGTAACTCGAGTCAAAAACCAGAAGTGGATTTGAAAACCCCGGGCTTTCCTGAACATTTTTGTATATAATTCATAGGCATTTATTAAAATTTACGACCGTATTTTTGCTGATTTTATACTATCTTTTGGCCTATACATTGACTACATTCGCCTCTTATGGTTTATTAGGTTTCGTAGTCTTAAAAACACGCTAACTTCTAGTTAACAAAAAAAACAAGAAGAAGGGAACAGCGATGACGATGAAGAGTATACGGCAGCTGCTGAAGATGAAGCTGCATACTCACGAACACGCAGTACGATACTGGAAGAATGCAACCTATACAGCATCCTATTTTGTTCGAATCATGAACCTTTGTCAGTTGCAAGTAGCAAAATGTCTAAGTTGTCAATCACCTTTCTTAAGCTGGTCTCCGAAATGAACTGGAGTTAGACACTTCAAAATATGAGCACGACGCAAGGCACCCTGCTAAAAGATGTAGGAATTTGTGGATAAATTGAGTCATCACTGTAAGAAGCTTTGTGAACCTCTGACGTTTTGAACGCGTTGGTCTTTCGTCGGAGTAAGTGGAAAGAAAAGATGAGAAGGGATGAATAAATACTAAGGTGGAAAAAAAAAGTGACCAATGAGAAAAAAGCATATAAAGAAATAAAAGGAAACAAGAGGATCAAAAAAACAATAAGTGAGAAATGGAAAGCTATGTTTCATAGTATAGTTGTAGTCGTAAGCCATGTTAGTTCACACTCTTCATGTTTTTGTGAATGTGGAAAGAAAAGGATGTGGGAATTATAATTTAACGAAATCATATCCTATCATATCATCGTATCGCAAACCTCCTTTGGTTTCGTTTTGCCGTAGTCAGCCGTGATATTCGTATAACGCCGAAATATCACGCCCCACCTCTAATGAATCTAATTTGAACTTTTAAGCTTTTTCTAAATTTGAGTTTTTACAGAAAAGTATACTATCTACTTTGTGGAATACTATAGGCATGGCTTTCTTGAGTTGAATAAGTGGTTTGACCGTGTATTCGTTTATAGTTTGTTAGATTAAGGAAATTCTTGAATTGTTTGTCGGGCTTGTGACGCGTACTGTGAATAAAAGTAAGTCTTTAAACAGCTTTTAACTCTTTTTCCTTCTTTTTTTTAGTTGTATTAAAATAAAACTACCTTCGATTGACTTAATTAAATAAAAATTACATTGTCGTCGTATACGAAGTATACGTTTGAATTTTAAAATCAAGATTATCAGAATTGTATAAGATACTTAAACAATACAAATTTTGGTAATCTAGCAGGTCACGTCAAATCAAGGACGTAAGACAAGACGAAGCGATCTCGAAATACATGGCGAACTTTAGTGGAAATTGTAATGGCCGTATCTCACTCAAACGTGGAGACTTAAGGAGACTTAAGGGATAGTATGAAGACTATACTTTCATTGTGTAGGTGTGTCCTTTTTTGAATTTTCTTCGTCTAACTTCGACTTATTCTTACACAACTCAAAGCCTACAAACACTTCGCTTTTCAAAACAATTTTTATCGTTTTCTATCCATTCATTGATACGGCATATTTTGATTTTTTTTCCTATGGCAAAAATTACAAAATACCGAACTAGGTCCCAGAGAAATGTCCAGACTTTCTATTGTTTGTCAGTATGGATGCAGAAAATATTGAATAAGCAATTTTACAACAACTCACGTAAATAACACATTCTGATTGGCTGAGAGCTATGATCAATAAGAGGACAGACACATGGATGACGTAATGTTTTTGAAACCAAGACTCGCCGGTAGGATTTTATCGTAAGGACTGTGATTTTGCGAATTTACTTTGCTAATAAAAATCGACAATGAAACCAAAAGAGAAACCAAACTTTGAATTTAATCTTGCTGATAGTCTTGCCGACGAATATTTAGTTCTGGAGGCAGAAAAGATAGAGGAAGACGTGAAAAATTCATCTCGCTTTGCAACCGAGTGCGAAGAAAAAGACTTGAATGAGCTTGTGTCAAGTGCCATTCCAGAGTCGATCTTCAATGGCTGCTCCATCCAGAACTTGAATGTCTATGTTGTCAAGCGAAATTGACATTGCTTTTCTTAGCTGAACTTATTACTAAGCTTTGTTTTTTAGAACCTTTGAGTTCGTTTTCTGACTCAAACTCTTTTCGACTTAGCTAAAAAAAGCCATTTATAAGTAAATGTCAAAAGTTTTGACCAATAGCAAGCATTCTTTTACAGTGGATGTCAAAGTACTGTCAAAATTAGCCAATCACAATGTAGGAAGTTTGTTGTGAAATGTTGACGTGTTTTCGTCTTACTTTCTGTACTCTGTCCTCTAATGGTTATGAAAACTACCATCTTAGCGAAAATATTCAAAAGCTCACAATAATCGGAGCTGTTTGGTCTATCGCCTTGCTTTCCTTGAATGACAAATTTTCGAAAAACTTTTCGCTCATTTTATTTTGTAAACATTTCGCAGTTTGTTGTAAAAAACAGATCGCACATAGATTTCCATCATTGTCTGTCCTCTTATTGATCATAGATGACGTCTTAAAATGTTCAAAACTTTACAGTGAAACTACTCGCTGCGCTCGTGGTTTCACTTTAGTTTTGAACATTTTAAGACGTCATCTATGATCAATAAGAGGACAGACAATGGAAATCTATGTGCGATTTGTTAAACAGCTGCTGTTTTTGTTTGGCAAAATAATGGAGAAAAAACCGCCGTCGAGAGGAATTTTTCAAACAAACGCTAAAGACAGATGCATAATGAGTACGGCCCGCAAAGCATGCTAGTGAAACATCCTCCTTTGGACTACCCTCTTCATGTTTTCTTACTAAATATAAGTAGAGGTTTTGATGATATCCGGAATTGCTAATGTCGAGGCAAGCGTTATTAACCGAAGCCGTAGGCTAACTTCAATACAATAAATGTTTACATTATACATTGATGTGGAGCTACGAAATGTTCCGATATAACGAACATTCTCATTGCTTGAAAGATGACCTCGTAACACTCGTTAAACCTGGATGTACCGGGGGAAAAGTTGCTCGTGACAAGAATAGTGAATGTTCCCATTTTGAATTCGCCTTTGGTCAGTCTTAGCCTCGATTGAATGTGTACAAATGTGTTCTTTTCTTTTATTAAGTCCATCGTATGTTAAATTATGATGGTCATATTAAAGAAATAAGACCATTCAAGTTATTGTTATATTCTTCTTAACCAAACTCGGTCCACTTCTTGCGGAGTGTCATGGCTTCTAGGGGCCCATTATCTTAAAAAATGATATTCTGTGTAAAAAATGCCGTTCTCACGGCTGTTTTCGTTTTCAAAACTCCCGACAACTCAGCGGTCAGGTATATTAACAATTAAACTCCACCTTAATCTTTGAATGTTTTTCTACGAATATTGTGCTAATAATATATTAATATAATTTTAGTACATGTAAATTTCATCATTTAAAATCCTTTTACTAGAACAAACTATTCCAGAAATTAAACCAGCGAACCCTCATAATCACTAAAAAAAACACAACATTATCGGTTAAAAAAGAGAGGGTTTACTTTATATTTTTTCCTATATTAATAACCTTCCTGATGATTTGATTGGATGATCTTAAACTATTGATTTCTTATCTCTCCACAGGTTATTAGCTAGATTAACTTCAAGTATTTTCATACGTTTTTTTACATTTAATTATTTATAACATTTTACAAACTGTAAGCGAAGTGGCTTCATCTCAGTGCAAAACTAAACAAATGACTTGAATTCCATTTCAGTCAATGAGATTAGATTTAAAAAACGGTTTAGGTAAGACGAGTATATATTGGCAACCACGTCTTTTGATTCTCACTACGACCGTCTCATTTTGCGTACTGATGTACGTGAAGCTGTACAATCATTTACTTGAGGGTATGTAGATACTGCATTGTTGTGTTGGAAGCAAACATTTGAATATATATTTGGGTAAAAGTAATTTATTTAACGCATGTCACACAGAGAACTCAAGCTCGAGTTCATTCTCCGCCGCCAGGGTCATGACTACAGTTTTCTTCGCAAATAAAAATGGAGCCTACATGTTTAGGCTAGACTTTTCTTCCGACTATTTTATATTTCATTAGCTAAGGATGTAACGCATTAATTGAACTTAAAATATACTTACATAATCAGCTTACATCATTATTTTAAGCCTGATAGATTGCTTAGGAACTGTCCATTATTTACGCCTAGAAGAGTGAGGGGGCTGGAGGAACAAAGAATGTTAGAGAATTTCAGCAAAGAATTTGCTTTTTCTGAAAATTGGTAAAAAGTTCTGATGTCTTCAGGGATTTACAAAATAAACCAACAGAGACAATTACAGAGACTGTTGCTTATACACCATCATCATCATCATGGTTGCTATTATCATCGCCTTCTTTTGTTCCCCGCCCTTTTCTGTTTTTAATAAGCAGTAAGCTATGAACATTTACCGCTGTACTATCCGTTACAAGTAGGGTCGGCGTCCCTTCGTTAGCAATTAATTCCCCTTAATAAGTTAATCAAATTTACCCTCAGTACGATGAAATAGACTGTTTTATTCAATACTGAAGGTAAATTTAATTCATTCACTTTATAATTTATTTAATTAGTAATGTAATACATGTGAGACAAGTGAACTCTATTTAGTATCCACAAGTAACCGAAACAAACCGTCTGTCCTAGCATACAGCACGAGAGTACAGTATCGCCGGTATGTTTACGAAATTATTTTTGCATTCCTTATACTGCTATGACATGTGTTACATAATCAATGGTTACTCTAGAGACGTTTCTAGAGACGTCGTTGGAATGAATCAATTGTTGGTCACCGCCTGCCAAGTTTTAATATTTTGCCCGTCGATACGACAATTGACTAAACCATTACTATAAAAGATTAATTTTGTACGAAATTAGCAAATAAAATATTACATCCGACATATCTATAATTCACATTATGTTATTCTGACACACTTAAACAGCTCGAATATCAAAAACAACTTGCATTATAACTGAACTAAACCAAGTCGCTATCAGACGTTATCAGGTTTAAAAGGTGTCTTTCTTGTTTCTGACTGATATTACTGTTACAGAAGCGTGAGCGGAGGAATTGGGATGCTAGGATACTACTCGATCAACATGTATTGTACGAATGTCTTTTCTTATGCTGTTTTCTTCTCTTGTATAGTACTAGTTGCCCCACAAACCAGTAAGTACACTTACTTTTAGCTTTTGCCCCCTGAAAACATATTCAATATCCTGAGAGTTTTGACACTTTTGTCTTTATCAACATATTTGCACGGTTTCAATCTCAATATCAACTATCCCATAGGTTTGGTTAAATGTTTTGGGTTAGGGGGCTTTTGAATGAACTTTTCCTTGAATCCATAGCGAAAAGAGAGAAAACAGACTTTATTGTTGCAATAGGACAAACAACCATCGCGAACCTCGTGCATGTATTTGTCACTCAATAATATACTCTGATTTTCGAAGTAAGCTTTTTACGCAACTTCCGAGTAGATGTCGTATTTGTTGGGAAAGAAAAGTCAAAAGTTTTAAAACTTTTCATTGAAAATCCCTCGCAAAATGTAATGTAGGTTCTCTCGTTTTTCAGTAAATGATTTAGCTTCAAAAAATGCAATTCCGCGCAAAATACCTTGTTATCAATACGGCATTTCTAGCCATTCCACGGGAGAATTTATAAATAATGATAAGATTCTCTTTAAAATGATATTGTCGATATAACAAGTACATCATCATGTTTGTCATGAGATTTTTATTTGTTTCAGTCAGAGATGCGGATAGCAAGGCTTCCCCGATATCAAAGTTTGCGTGCGAAGACGACGTGGCAAATCTAGATTGTCCTTTGAACACAACTATTGAAATACATTCTCTTTTCTATGGACGAAACCCTGAACATGGATTAGGAATCTGCCTGAATGGTGCGCCTCAAGGTGGCTGTGAAATGATTGGCTTTGACAAAGAGGTTTGTATGGTTTATTAATGACATATCATTTCCTTCTACAAATTTACAAGTCTAAAAATGAAAATGGAATTATTAAATATTTTTGCGATGACAAAATGACCTTTTCATAAGCTGGTCTTCAAGTGCGACGGAATAGGATTCGATTCATCCTGTGAACTACTTCTGACTACAACTGACTTCGTCGCAAGTGAAACCAAGGCTAATGAGAAGCATTAATGCATGGATTAGATTGGATTCGTAACACCCGTGTAAGGATTCGTAACACCCGTGTAATCGCGCTTCTTTTTGACTCACTATGATAAATTAAGACAATATCTTCCGGTGTAAACCACATATACTACGTTACACCCCACACAATACATAATTACTTTTGTGAGCGCGCGCTCGTTGACGTCAGCTTTGTCTGTCTGTCCTCTTATTGATGATAAAAAATAACCAATCAGCGCGCGAGAAATTTGTAAGTTATTGCAAAATACTTATTGCAAGCTCAAAAGATACACGCATTTCCAGCAAATCCAATCAAAATTTATCGATTTCATCAATTTTGACAATTGTATCTATGAATAATTGTTTGCATGTTTTTTCATCGACAGGAGAAGTTATATAATCTGAAAAAAGCCTGCAATGGTAAAATGCACTGTGTCATTATCGCCAATGATCATACATTTGGCGATCGTCAGAAGTGCCCAAACATCACAAAATACCTCAACATTATCTACAAATGTCGTAAGTAAAGATCATGACAATGTTATATGAAATAGGAAAACGTTAGCAAAGCAACAATGTCAATTTATAATTAACCATCCTCCGTCTTCTATAACGAACTAAAGCATACGAAACCCATAACACTGAACCAGAAAGAGACTTATATATGACTTTCAATTCTAAAGATTAAAAGGGAATCTCGCTGACCAAAGTGGTTTGTAGAAGCGTAGAATTTGATTATTAAGAGATGGATATAGTATTAGGTAACATTTGTAATGAAATTTCTTTTAAATACAGCTACCTCAGTTAAGGAGAGATTATCTATATGTTACATCCAAATAGGGTGGCACCAAGAGAATATGAACTAAGAGAAGGAATCCCCGTGCCCCATCATGTGCACACTTTGATGCTATTTTTAGAATGTATTCTAAAAATATCATCCAATGATATCATTTATTTGATCATTTGATTTTCTGCGCGCGCTCAACGCTGTTTGCTAACGTATTTTTGTGCTTTTCTTATGTTAAGCAAACAGCGTAGAGCGCGCGCAGTAAATGCGCGTGCAGAAAAACAAATGGTTTAAAAATAGCATCAAACTGTGCACATGATGGTTACAAGGCTATATAGGGGAGATTCCTTCTCTTAGTTCATTTTCTCTTGGTGGCACCGTATCCAGTTTTATTTATTTTTATTTATGATTCCTTTTCTTTTCTTTAAGAACTTCCACCGAACCCATCAGCCATCCCGGAGCCATCAACGAAAGAACCCGTATACTACACGGGAACCTCACGACCGGGTACTTCAACTAAACCAACCGCTGAACCGTATATGGATTTACATAAGCTTGACGAGGATGGTAAGAAATGGCCGACACCAAGACCACTTATTAAATGTAACACTACTACTGAGTCATCGGACGATGTATACTTAAACTCTGCCTCCTCTTCAAAACCTTTCCTGTCTTTTATTATAGCCATCTTTATTTGGAAATTATTTTCATAAAGAGTTTCCTTAATTTCATGGACGAGTGAAAATGATCAAACAGTAAAAATACAGCAAGATTTTAAATCAAGCAATCTATTTATAGGTAATCATACGGTTTCGAGTTCAATTTGGGATCAATTCGCACGAGTGTGTTTTTCAAAGAGTTGAAAATGATGCAACTGAATTACACATTTTGCGCTGTATTACTTTTGAACAACACTGCTCTAAGCCAATCAGAATTTGTATTTGTCAATTATAATCAAAGCATGTGACACTTGAACCCAAGCTATAATGAAGTTGGTTGTTACGTATGATTTAATAAAGAAAACAGTAACTGAAATCCAATATAACGACGTGTATTTAACCATCAATTACGCATGTACAGTGACGTTATGCAGCTGATCATGAAACAATAATTTGTGCGTAACCCCGGCACTGCACCAAAATAAAGTATTATAGCTTGCATGCATTCTGTGGCAGGTCGAAATTCAATTTTAATTAGGTTTTCCATTTTTGTGTGCGCTCAGTTGAACTTGCATATTCGTACTAAGATCAATCCAGAAGTATTTTTCGTTTATTTATGCATTTGTATTGCTATCAAAGCCATATTTAATAGTTTTTTTTATAATTTAAAGCGTAATTTAACCATATCAAACTTATTACTATATATCATTTTGACTTTACTAGTGTCCAGGCACACTCGGACATATTTTCGCTAGTGCGCTGGCTCAGTAGCATCGAGTTACGCGGGAAATCGGTCACGCGCTCCTACAGTAATAATAAACACGGCATCTTCGAGAGCAATGCGAGAAAGAAAGCAACCAAAATTACTTATCAATGAAGCTCTTCTTGAATCTTCATCGTCAAGATCCAAGACATTATCCTGTGACAGTATCAGAGGTGGACAAGAAGAAAATAAAACAGAGTTAAAATCCACTTCGTGGGGTATAGCAATATATACGACGAGTGGGGTCATGTGTTGATGAAGATATCAACAAGATTTTCTAGCGTTTAGAGCCGTATAAAGTACCATCAAACATTTCTCTGGAGGATCGAAGTGATTTGATATATGGGGAGCTTTATAGAGAAATAAAGCGTTACTTCATTTATTTTAGATTCATTTAAAATATCCTTAATTATCCGTTCCAAAACACTGTCTGCTTTCTCGCCCGGAATTTTTCAAAACAGATTTCGAGATGGTATAAATCAGGTATCTGAAATAAATAAATATTAAAAAATAATCAGTAGTCTCTCGAGATCGCGAATTTTTATTGTATTTAAATTTTCCTTTTTTTTTTTTTTTAATAATTTAAGCGGGAAACACTTTTGATACATCTTCTTTACTCACTTGTTAATTTCGTATGTACACCAAGGAATATTATTGCCTGATGGACCTTCCGAATTTTCTCCTTCACCCTGAGCGCATGCCGCAGGCACATTTAGCACCAAGAGCCAAAAAATCACAAGAACCCAAACTTCGTCAGCCATAACCCGAGCTCAAATCTTCATGAAACTATAAGTATAATACATCAAAATGCGCCAAATTTATCGAAGGTTTCAAATTTTGATTAATAACAGGGTTTATGCTAGCTTTACAGAGATATAGGTCAAAAATATGGCGGACTGGTCTATCATCAAGCGAATATCCCTCTCCTAAAATTGACCCGACTTGTTTACTTCATGTCCAAAAACCCGAACGAATTTTTTTTCTAATTACAATTTTTTTAAAAACAAATTATAGCTTTAATATAAATCGAAATATGAATCGCTTTTAAGGATCGTACTAGTTTAAAGGGAATGTACGAAAAACAAGAAATTGTACAAGAAATTAACTAATTTTGGCTTGTAGGGGTTGCGTGACATACCTGACGAAATGCGATACAAGCAAATGTTAAGGACAAGTTTCATATGCGCTTTGGATGTTTATAGAACACTTGAAAAGCTGGTTTTATTTCTGCAGTCTCGAATAGCATTAGTCTTCAAAGTTTATCATTTATCTTAAATATTTCTTTATTCACCATTTTTCATCGGTGCAATCATAATTTTAACATAACTTCCCCCCACTGAAAGTCCACTGATATTTTCCTCTCGATCAATAGTCTCTATTAATGGCAACATGTATTTCTGATTTCACTAGCTGCTTAACTATGCCAGCATGATAGTATGTGGATGCCCTGGAGTTGGCAATTACTTTCCGTCATTATCGTATTATACATTTATCATGCTGAACATGACGAAAGATTATTCGAGACACGTCTACAACTGATCAAATTACGTCCTGTTTTCGAGTCCCTTGGCAGGAGATATGTAATTCACTTTACTCACTTCATTCGGATAATGAATAGATTTTGGTCATACCTACTACAATTTTTTGCATTACAATATTTTTATGTTCAAGAAAAGCTTCTCTCGTATATCCTATCCCTTGTTGGTCGTTTTCCAAGAAAATAGGGATCACGCTATTTTTTTCGTCCCGGATCCTTGCCGTCCAAAATTCGAAAAGATATTTTCTTCGACATAGTATAAACGCGCGTGGCAACCAGAAATGTTGATATCATTGCTTACAGTAGACGAACTCATGCTTACCATCAGTATCAAAGGCTCAGCGAACGAGTAGCCTGACTTATAGAATTGATCTTAGTAAAGCTTGTTTACTGATTTATTATTATTATTAATTTTTTTTACAACGAAGAACGAGTTTCGAGAATTGTTTCTGAAGAAAGAGCTATATTGTAGTTTACCCAGAAATTAATATACAATCAAGTCCGACGCCTTTTTAACTCCGCACACAGCTGGAGGTAACAGAAACATCAACCAAAAAAGCTTTCCATTTACAAGAAAATATTATTTGCTATAAAAATATTGTCCACTAATTGAAAACAATTATGGGGAAATAATTATGCGTACTGAACGTGATGGAAAATGAACACCTGCTTGGAAATCGATTTGAATAAGGTGACAACTGAACTCTTGATATTCATACGCTTTTCCATTTTCGTTTCAATTGGCTTAAAAAATGCTTTAGATAAATCCTTTAAATCAATTTAAAACCGAATTTTTGATGAGAAAATAAACGAATTTTTACTATTGGATATTAATAGTACGAAAAAACGATTTATCAGAGGTTAGTGTCATGAATTTATTGTCGCTCATATTTGAAGGTTTTGGCAAGTGAAATACAGTCATGTGGCGGCTATCACTATGAGTACACAGTTTACTGTCAGTACTTACAGGAAGAGAGAGAGATAACAAGAAAGTAAGCCTAGTCTTTCATCATCTATTATTAACTTCCCTCCATTTACATAGAAAAATCCAATTAGAGTGTAGAAAGGTAGGCTTAGGCCGAGGTTTAATAATAGAGTTTTTCAGTAAACAATATAATACTATGCTGTACAGTGCAGTGCGAGCTGTTTTGTTTTAGATCTAAGAATAATCAAGGAAAAAAACTTCAACTCGTCGATTTTACATCGGAAAGGGACATGGGACTGATGTGCAGATATGTTTGGCTGATGGTGATAGTCAGTTTCATAAGAGTGAATAACTTTGATTGTTCAGCAGTAACAGGTAAGTTCTGTATTCTGATTCCAGCAAGCCATGATAATGTTGCGATCAATAAAAAGGGAAACTTAAATAATTGTGAAAGAACTGGGGAAAAGGGAAAACTTTTGCTGGCTTTAACTGGAATCGAAGCTGTTTTTTTTCCGCAAGAGATTAAAAATCCTGCCCTCTTTATCTTCTAGCTACTTCTAAACCCTTGAAGGTGCAAATGTTTTGTGGTTTCTTAAGTAAACGCGAACGCTAAACCGATTAAAGTAAAAAACCTTTGGCTATACAAGAAGCTTATATTGAAAAGCTCGTGATAAGTGTAAATAAAACACACAATATCAAAAATGCTATGATTACACCTTGAAACCGTAACAAAAAACTCAAATTGTCAAATTCTGTATTTTGTAAGACTTGACCCGTAGAGCAAAACCTGCGGCATTTATGATATTTTTTGGCGATAAGATCGTTTGGCAAATTAAATATCTAAAATTGAATTTATTTCTATGATTGTTGTTTGGTTGTTGCTTGTTACGATGTTTTTAGCGGTTTTGTCAATAACGGTTTCAAGGTTTCGAGGTTTCATACATAACAACGATAAAACATTGTCAAATCTACTTTTTAAAGACTATTTGTCGCACGGAATTTTCAAAATCGAAGTTCTGAATCTAGATTTTTACAGAAATAAAGTTTTTACGTAATTCTAAAATTAGTGCGAAGAATTTCACTAATCCACATGTCTTTAGTTGAGAAAAGCAAAGACAAAGCCCCAAAGATCTATGGGAATTACATACAAAACACAAAATCGAAAATATGGGTTAAAGGCCGAAATCTAGAGTGACATTTTAAAGTATTTAACTTAAAGGAAAGCACGGAATTCACCTCGAAAGCTATGTGAGGCAGTTCTGGTCAAGTAACCATAATATGGCTGTAATAACATTCGATTATAAACACTACAGGGGCTGCTTTAAACTTCAACCAATTCACAATTAAGTTCAGTGTGTTGCCAAAATCAAATCAGTTCCGTGCTGAATCACCGGTCAAACATGGTGACTAGGAGATATAAAACTTTCTATCTTACATGTCAAAGTCTGAAACAACCCCCTGATAAAAGTACAAACTCGCTATCTAAAAACATGTCATTATAAAATATGCGTAATACAAATTATCAATGACAAGAGGTGTCAAGAGTTGTATGGGTGTATGAAAACACAGTAATTTATAAGGCCTAGCAATGTTGACTTTTGCATTATTTGAAGGAATTAATGGGAAGATCTTAAAATGAAATTAATAAAAAATAGAAAATGAACGAAAAGCGAACAACGAAAAGGCCTTATCTTCACAAGACTTTTCTTCCTGTGTTTTCACCATTTCACTTTTTGATCTTTATCTACAGTTTACATCTGACCTGCAAAGATATCGAAACAGAAATAATTTCTAAGATTATTTCAGCACGTAAAACATATTAACCATGCGAATAATCTCAAATATTTTAGAACCGCCGTATACGTTCATTACATGCAGATAAAATTTGAAGATAAATATCTCAGGCGGGACATAAATGTTGTTTTTTTTTTTGCCCCCAAGCTAGCTTTAGTCTTTCGATGCCGGATACTTTGGCCGGGAATCTGTGAAAACGAGTTTTAGGCAGAGTTAATAAAAATGTCCCCTCTTAGAAGTGTGCTAAGGCAAGTAAACCCGCGAGCCAAATCTTAAAGGAATCTTTAAAAACTACACTGAGTTAAGTCTTATTGCTATGCAAATTTCTTTTTCTGAAGCTGCCGACATTAGGATGAATATTGAACCATAGTTCCACAACATTTCTACGCGAAAGGCCTCAGTCTTGAACATGCTGCTGTCACGTGGTTATTCTTCAAATTTAATAAATAAAGCAATCACTATCTCTTGATTCCTTTTCTAGTCTGAAAGCAGGTTTTTTATTTCATACTTCGGGTGGAACGAATCAGCAGCAATAAGAAAGGATTTATGTTGGGACTGAAGTTGTTTAGGGTTCAGCTTTTTGCGACAAAAATCATTCTCACTCATGATTAATCAATTGTGCGTATCACAATAAGTGATACTAAGTGATTATAGACAAAATAGTTTAAAAGTTGTGTTTTTAATGTGTAGTTTGAAACTGCAGTTTGATATGCACTGCAAAATATGCGCTGTCTAAAAGCAAGGACATTTTTTAAATTCTACATACAACTCATCTTCATTACTTCTTCTTACGTGGCACGTGATTGGCCTTAGAGTGTGCTAGCAGTAGAAAACGATGTTCCAATAAGCAATCGAGGTTATTTTTGTTCTAGCAAGGGCGCTAGGGCAAAAATTGGTGGTTTTTAGCCTTTAGACTCCGTTATATTGATGCTTTTTTAGCCGTTAGAAACTGTTTAAACTGTTACTTATCTGTTCTGTTATGTGTTGGCTTGATTTTTTCAGTTTCCCGTCTATATAGGCCAAAAATACTGCTGTGACCAACGGTCCAATCGTACGTAACGAACTACTGCATCTTATACCTGCCTCGTGACCGCTTACGTAAGCGTACGCATCGGTTAATAAGTTAATCCAAATACCCAAAATAACCAAGAATGAACAGGGGTAGGAAAGGCCAGATCCGAAGTTGGTTCATTAGGTTTCGTTGGATACACATCTTCATCGCTGAGTAAACAAATTGCCACCGTACCTTTCATTTTAATCCTATTATACGAGCAGATGAGAGAACAATAAATTGATGAACATGATCACGAGGCAGGTATAGGATACAGTAGTTCGTTAATTACGATTGGACTTTTGACCGGGAAAACTGAAAAAAAACAAGCCAACACATAACAGATTAGATAAGTAACAGTTTAAACAGTTTCTAACGGCTAAAAAACACCAATATAACGGAGTCTAACGGCTAAAAACCACTGAATTTTTGCCCTAGCGCCCTTGGTGCTAGTCATCATCCGTATTCACAGGCCTGTAGTTGGTCCACTCCCAAAACATCTTCTACTTTTCTTTATATAATATACATATTTAGGCACTGCCTAAAAGCGGAGCTCCCGATACGCGAGTCACGGAGAGCCCAATTTGAATGAAACTGAAAGGTAAAAATAAGATCGGGAAAAAATCTTCAATGAGCGATCTAAGCGAACGCTGTAAAGAAAGACTTGAAAAAGTGATTTCAAGCTTCAACGGGAATCGAACCCATGACCTCCGCGATGTTGATGATGATCGCTCATTCACTGTGATGATCAACACATCTATCATTATTCCACCACAGTTCTGCCCATTCAATTTCCACACTTATTATCTATGGGGGCTTGAAGAACCCAACAAAAATGACCGCTCGCCAACATGATTGGCTTCATAGCTCAATTGGCAGAGCATCGCACCGGCATCGCGGAGGTCATGGGTTCGATTCCCGTTGAAGCTTGAAATCACTTTTTCAAGTCTTTCTTTACAGCGTTCGCTTAGATCGCTCATTCACTGTGATGATCAACACATCTATCATTATTCCACCACAGTTCTGCCCATTCAATTTCCTGACATTTATTACATGATCACGGGTATTCACGGTTATTAGGATTTCTTTTCCTTAATGAATTCATCTACGTTGAAACCCATAGTCTCACTCTTGCTATAGGACATTTTTAAGAAAGTAAAACAGAAAATAATTTGCACTAGAAAAGAAACCCGGCGCACAATGCCAGGGTTTATTTTGCGTTTTGCGAGCCTCTTCGTAATAGATAACTAAGCTATTTTTGTGAATTATACTAACACATATTCTTATAGACTTTCCTCAGCTGGATAACGTCAATACAAAGTACGTTTGCCAAAATGACTCCGTTAACCTAAGTTGTCCTAGTCCCAGTCTACTGGAGATCCAAGCAGCGTCATTTGGCCGTTCGATGAGAGTCGTATGTGCTAGTGGTGCGAATGCTGACAGATCATGTTACCTATTAGATAAAAAAGACATAGTAAAGCAGATGTGTGATTATAAGCCAGAGTGTAAATTCGTGGCTAATGCTGAAAACTTTGGTAATGACTGCCCTCACGTGGACAAGTACCTAAATGTTATCTATGCTTGCGGTGGGTATTTTTATTAATAACTTTACACAATTCGTTTATACTTCTCTATCGTTAGAGCTTGGCTATCACTACCAAAATATAGTGTATTTATTGGGACATAAAATGTCTGTCTGTCTGTATGTATGTATGTATGTCTCTGATTATACCCATTCTTAGTCTGATATTTTCAATAACATGTATACAGTACATGAATATACATATAATTAACTAAAACAAGAGAGATCGAAGTGAGAGATCACATCTCGATGACCTATGATAATTATTCAAAAATCAATTTTAGCTCTTGCGCATTCTCATTCACTCCCTAAACTATTTTTATTATGCGACTCACTGATTGGTCGGATTGTTAAATCGAAGCTAGCAACAACCGGCGAAGCGATCGTTTACATGCAAGCTAATATATGATTTCTTGTTAGTATACAGATGCAAAAACTCCGAACAACTTTTACTTCGAAATTAGCACATTTTGATATAAGAAATGATATTAAGGAAGGGAAACGCGCGCCAACAGTTTTCACCATGCGTTATTGGTTGACAAGCAAGCTTCGTGTAGTTGTCAAACCACAATTTATTCAAATTTGCGATAGAAAAAGTTCGAGTAATTGCTCCCGAAATTCTGAAAGCTTTTTGAAAGAATCAAGAAACAGGACTGGTAAAAATTACTCTAATACTATATCATTTGAGCATATTTTAAAATCGAAACAATGGTCACTTGATCGAGAGGTCATACTATCTAGACATGTACATACTCAAATATTGTAAAAAATCATTTTTCTTCTGTAGTTTTTTCTCGGTGATGGCAGTTTTTTTAATTTCCAAATTTATCCCTGTCGTCTTCAAGGAAATGAATCGATTTGTGTCTCACTGATCTTGGCTCCGAAACAAGACTTCATGATTTATCCCCTTCAAAACTACCTGTCTTCTGAGCTGTAAGCGTATTGGAAATTCATTCAGCAGGGTGCTTATTGGTTTTGATCTGGAAAAACTTATTTTGTACTATTTGTAGAGATTTCATTAATTCTATGTTATTCTTGTCTCCCCATACAATATCTGCATAGTCTAAAATTGAAAGAATTAATCTATTATAAAAAAGTAAATGTGTATTCAAGGGGTGCAGATTTATTGTCTTACGTATAAAAGACTTAGACGTTGATTTATCTTGCAAGAAATAACCTGATCTTTCCAGGATCTTTCCATGTAAAATCAGATGCTAAGGTTAGGCCCTGATACTTGTCAATTTTCAATTGCTGACGTCAAGTCATTATTTTTTAATCAGTGGCGTGTATGTTGTTACTCTTTTTCCCACTCTTGTGCAAAGGGATGGCGCTGAATTAGCATTTTCGTCGATTTCACTGAAGCCATCATCACTTGACGTACCAGCCTCACACAGTCATTGTCGTCAGGCGCAGTGTACCCTTCCTCTTCATTTTCTTTATCTTCTTCCTCTTCACTCTCTTCATCTTCGTCCTCTTCACTCTCTTCATCTTCGTCCTCTTCACTCTCTTCATCTTCGTCTTCTTCACTCTCTTCATCACTTTCTTCTTCGTCATATCTCCCAACAATACTTGCTTCGCCTTTTCCCGTTTTCCCGTTTTTTCCTCTTCACTCTCTTCATCTTCGTCCTCTTCACTCTCTTCATCCTCACTTTCTTCATCGTCATATCTCCCAACATTGCTAGCTTCATCGTCTTTTCCTGTTTGGTTGATATTAAATTCAAAAAAGAGAGGACAAAAGTAAAATAGAGCAAAGTCGGCTTGTTTCCTTTGCCGTCTTTTTTGTGTTCTTTACTTCGAGCTTCTAAAGCTTGTCTCACTTGTTCAAACTGGCTGTCTTCAATAATACTGCAAGGATACTTGTTGGCTTTCAAGTGCCGATCAAAGCTGCAAGTTAGCCCTCTTAAACTAGAGGGCTCGAAATCCTCACCATGTTTTCTCCTAACAGCTACATTAAATTCATTTATATATCCATTAAACTCTTCTGGCGGGATTTCCTCGACCCCGTTTCATTTTTTGAGTTGAGAAACTCAGTCAGCAAACTTACATCTCTTCGTGTCTTCGAAAGAGTGTTTCTGTTTTTTTTGTTCTTCGATAAACTTGTCTATAGGTTTGTCTAGAGACACCTTCTTGATTGCTCAGCCATGCGTCACAAAATATCTCCTAGCATTTTTTTATATAAGTTTAATTTGAACTACGAACGACTTGAACACACTGAAAATATTTGAAAGCTGCTCGACAAAAACTACCCTCGATGACCGCGAAAACACGATTCGCCTCGACAGTGGTTTGCGATTGGAGGAAACACTTTTTTCACGCGTGATAAATCGTTTCGCCTCTCTGATTGGCTAAAAAAAGTCGCGAACTTGTTTTTCACGCAGGGAAATTTGATAAGAAAATCTCAGTATGTATAAAATAATACCAATTAAAGTATTACAGTTAAACTCAGAGCTTCCAGAGAACGTCGTGAAACCAAAAACTGCAAAGTACGACAAAGCCAAGGAATACTATGACAGACATGCCAAATACTTAAAAGACTTGAAACCTGGAGATGTGGTGAGAGTCAAACCGGAGGGCCTAACCAAAGGCCAACAGTGTAAAAGGGAACAATAGTACGAAAACATGAATTTCGTCCATATGATGTTGCAGTGGATAGCTAAGCCTTAAGGAGAAACAGTGTACAACTGAAGAATGACAATCATATAAACAAAAGCCTAAAGAAAATCAGTTAAAAAGGGGAAAAAATTCTCATGTAACAGCTGTTGACAAAGGTCAAGACCCTAGCTCCAGCACCACAAGCTACGAAACAAAAGTCGTACGAGCTGAACTGATAGTTGCGAAGCGCACTAGCCAAAATCCCTAAGCGTTATATATTTGCCATAAAATATATTGTCAATTAATTTTACTGGGGAAAGGCGTTACGCGTGGGAACCCTGTGCTAAAGCGCAAGGCATGATGAGTTTGTTCTGCTTATCTTGACACCGTTTCGTCTTATAACAAGCCCGTGGATGAACGCTTTTTCGCTTTTCGCTTTTCCCCTTTTTCACACTCGTGGTTGATGGACCTGCTTAAATAAAAAGAAAAAAGAAATCAATAAAATAAGATTGAGTATATAGGCATAAGTTTCAAGCACCCATCCAGGCACTGACCTCGCTCAATCAGTGCTTGACTCAATTCCTGGAAAACAATTTCCACTTGACCAAGATTTCAAGAAATTAGCCAAACAGTAGTCGTGAAAATAATGCACCAGATTGACTAGACTTTTCAACATCAAATTTACCATCGATTCCGTGCTTGGCAGGTGGTGCAAGGGAGTAGCTATGTATATAGTCTGGGGGCCGGCTACTCTTTTCCCTGGTGCTTCGGCTAGAACATTATCCTGCTTAATCCGTACAAACAAGGGCAGAGTCCGTATTCTATACGCCGCCTCAGATCTGCGGATGTCTCGGGGGTATGGCACAGTGGGGAATCAATGATTTTGAAATTGTTTAATTAAATTTTGCTAGAAGACGTTCGAACCCCAATGTATCCTCAAATGATTTTTTTTGAGTATTTTTTCTTTTTGTATTGATATGTTTATTAAAGAGTTTTCTGGACTTCAAACCCTTATATAGGTAATCTTTTTAGATAATGAAAATAAATAATAGTAACGATAGAAATGAAACCAACCCAACCACTGAACTAACCCACCCACCGACCAACCCACCTACCAACCCACCCATCAACCCACTGACCCCTACCAATGCTCAACTTTATATTGAAATACATTATTGTATGAATATCATCCAATAGTGAGTAATCCCGATGTGGAGTATTTCAAAACCAAAGCTACAACAATAGAGTCATCCTCTACACTGCCAACTCAGCCTCTGACCTTCAAAGCTACAACGATAGAGTCATCATCTACACTGCTAACCCAACCTCTGGCCTTCAATCCTACAACTATAGAGTCATCATCTACACTGCTTACTCAATCTCTGGTCTTCAATATGACTACTCTTCAAAGCAACGTTACCCTGGCTTCAAACATTTCGATGAATAACATTACATCTTCAATTATCCAACCTTTGACCTCATCCAAAAAAGCAAGAAAAATACCAAAGGCTCCCAAAACCAAAGTTCGTAAATTCAATCCTGATGGACCTCCGCTGGAGTTCCTTGCCAAAGCAGGACAAAAATCGATATTTGAGGTAAAAATACATACTCAAGTGATCATCTTAAGTGCACTTGGAACTCTAACGTCACTCTTCCACTAGCTTTCTATCGTACACCGAGCTGTATAACTGAAGCAACACATCATATATCAAGTGTATGTCAGTTAACCAAGAAAGAATATGATATTCGTCTTAGCAGGTTACTAATAAACTGAACGTGATCCAAAGAACTGAATGAAAACCCAGCTATACAAAACCTTATGACTACCAGTAAGATGACAGGGTTACGAACCTGAAAAATATATTGAATACCTTATCGTCCATTACACTGGTTTTGAGTTCCAAATACCGCAGTGTTCCTTGATTGCAAACTAATTCACTCAGGGTTAGCCTCGAATCAGTGACTAAATATTATAAACTAATTGCGATTTTGAAGACGACAATACCACGAAATATTGACGGCTATATTTCGTGGTATTGTCGTCTTAAAATCGTAATTAGTTTTGTATCGCAATTCTAAAGAATTTAAACACAAAAAAGGAAAAAAAAACTGACCGATTTTCTTTGATTAAGGTGTCTGCCTACTTTTGAAAATTGATTTAAGCTTTTTTTAAAACTTCGATTTTCCGAATTGAAATTTAATACTGATTCCAAATCTGGAAAGAAAAGTAGGGTGTCCCGAGATCGTTTTCGAGATAATCAGTATTTAATGGAAGCCTACGCACGAGCTTTTGGAGTAAAAATTGCGCCACCGGAAGTGATTAGAAAAAAAGTAAGATCCATAAGATAATAGTTATTTGCAGACTATATGATTGCTCGAATGAAGGCTAGTCAATCATTCTACAATAATACATGGATATTTTCAGCAAAAAGAAAAAGAGATAAATTGATTTTTCATATTTTGTAGTTTTGATGCTCTTAAAAATTTCATAAGTCGAACAAAAATCCCTACAAAAATCTATTTTTTCATGTGTTATTGATTTAAACTTTTTCTAAAATGTTGATATAACATATATTTTTGGGAGTTTTTTCAAATGAGCCATTAAAAATAGAGTCCCGTGCAAAATTTGAGGGTTTTGCTCTTTTGAAGCTCAAAACGCGTATGGTTCTTCAATAAAAACTTGTAGATTTTTCAGCGGTTTTTGAGCGCGCGCTCATCGTGGGCTCAATTCGAACGTCAAAAGTAGGCAGCCACCTTAAGAGCGAAATTCTCCTGATGACCGCGCGCTATGGCGCAAGCAACAAGCGTAAAAATTTGACGCGCGCGACACCAGGCAAAAACGTTTGCGCATGCCTGCACCTCAGCACGTTTTCTAAGAATCTTAAAGAGTTTGATTGAGAAAATAAACGTTTGTTTTCTCCAAGTATACAAAAAAGGTCGAGAGTATACTTTTGTCAGACTGTATTAACAAACACAATATCAAGGAATTGGTCGTAAGTTTCTTGCATGGACACTAGGTTTTGGCATTTTGTGAAGTCCAGATCTTAAGGCATGTTTGAAAGTCAAATTTACTTATGTTTTGACTAATTTCATACGGATTCAGTGCATGCAAAGACGTTTTCCACTCGTGTCGACGCGCGCGCTCAAGCTTTCGTTTACGTCGATCGTTAGCAAAGCAGAAGCCTTAATTTTGAAACGCCAATACCACAAACTATTGTCGTCTCAAAAATAAAAGAGACTATTTAGTGAATCATGATACTTACAAATACCAAGGGTAAAAAAAAATAACAAACCTCAAGAATATACACTTTTAAATTCCACTGACTTTGACTGGAACACATGAACATTCTGCACGAAATCGAGTGTAACCATGACAAACAGAGGACTCAAAACTGGAGCATAAACCGAATCTAAGTAGATAGGAACTACAAGTTTCTTAAGTTTCCTTGTTAAAGCTTTAGACGGAGAATCCAACTACAGGATCAATATGTATGACAATGAGTTAATAAGTCTTTGAATAAGTCTTTGAATCAATAATCCACTTCACAGTTCCCTGTGCCATCTTGAAAGAGAGCCTTGCCTTTGCATAGAAGTGAAAAAACGGTGAGCTTGCAATGATAGAGACATGTGAATACGGTCATTTTACTTGGAAAAGTCACACAAGTATTATCATATGTCGGAGTTCATTGTTTTCATGTATGAATCTTAGCATGTGGATATCCGATCAGGGCAAAGACTTTGGTTAGTATATCACTTATTTTTTTAGCTGTGAAAGGGAGGGGCTAAAAAATGATTTACTAGTTGCTAGCTGTGGGCAGGCTCACCTACTTGCTATAAAAAGCCGACTATGGCTTTGAAACAAAATGTGCTGTAAAAGCTAGTCAGTGCAGTTTAGGATAAGCCCAGTTCCTAAAGATATAGTGGGGAAATGTTTTAATCTATTAATCAATGCATAAGGTTTGTTTTTATTATGCTGACAGCTTTCTTTGTACTAACATGTTTTTCCTTGAAAAGTCCTCGACCAATTTTCGTGGTGAAAAATCTCACCTACCTGGTTTTACTCATAGAAAAAGTGGTAAGTTCATATTTTTTGCACTGATCGTCTTAGACAAAATAATTTAGGATTCTTGAAAATATTCAAAACTCAAAAGCTTTCCTGTGCTAGTGACTTGAATATTTTTTGTGGAAAATTTTTTATCGCTTCTTTTTCTTCAAACATTTTTGACACGCTTATGTTTAATCGTGAATATATCGAAAACGATATATAGTGTAGAGCCTTGTGTGTTTAAATCTAGTTCGAAGTTTCCCTTGATGCGCTGAACCCTGGCTGAATCAACCCTGGCTTTGTGGGTATTCTCGTTTGCTTCAGGCTACACAAGGTGCTGTGTAAGTCAGGTTCGAATAGGGCTGTGTTGATGATTGACAGGGGAAACTGCGTTGCTGTTCACAAGCTAATTTCAAATAAATTGTTGTGTCAGGTCTAGAGAGGTCCAAGGGAGCAAGACATAATTTAACTGATTGGTCTTCCTGTGGTATGGACGCGCATGCGGTTTTCTTAAAAGTCGCGCGGGCTTATAAGTAAACAAATATGGCGGATGATAAAAATAAATGTCGGGGAGTGAAACTATGATCATGTGACCGGGTCTCTGCCAATAAGCATCAATACAATTTGTAGCGTGTTCATCACGATGTTTTTGACCAGCTGTTTATTGTGAAAATCTAGTATTAGCATATATTCGCAATTAAAAGAACCTGGAAGATAATTCATTTCAAACATTTGTATACCGGAAACCAAAAGGTCGTCACTTTGTTTTCTTAATTATTTTTGCAAGGTAATTCCCTTGTTTTGCACTGCGCATTTTTCTGCGCATGAAACTAAAAGCATACAACTAACCAAGTTTAGGTATTTTTCTTTCGGAAACTAAATGAGAAGCATTTTCAAAACTAATTTTCACTTTTTTCTCTTTTTTGAATAGAGAAATTGCGATTTTTATCTCACTCGCCCCAGTCTTCACTCGCAAAAGTGTCAGTTTTGTACGATTTCGAGATGTTTTTTCAAGATCAATCAAAAACGAGAATAGTGACCCCCAATTTTTACTTCAGATTTTGATCAATGCAATGCAATGCATTATATATCAAAATATGAAGACAAGTTTATTGGCTAGATTTTGAAATATTTTGATGGGAATAGCTGGCATGTGCAATTTTTGGACGTTCTTAGAGGCGCACATACCTGCGTTTTTCACTAATAGTTCAAGAATCATAGTCATCAAATGACATTGATGGATTTAATAGTATAGATTATCTAGTAAACTATGAGGTATAAGCACGTTAATAAGAAAGTACTTTTAACGGTGAATAATAAAGGTTCTTGATTACAGCTTTCGGTTGCTACCACATTTCACTATAAAACCAATAAATTGACATATTTGGAGAGCACTCTAGTGAAACAACGAGAGTGGTGATCCCATATTTTTTTGCAGTTTTTAATGTCCATAACATAATTAATGCCCATGCAAAGTTTCAGGACAAAGTTATTGGCAAAATTTCTTTCAAGGGAATTACCTTAATGATGCTTTGTCAGGGTCAGTGAAATAAACATTTGTTTTCTACGTTAGTATTGGATTTAATGTGTTTTTCACCACATGAAAAGCAGGACTTCAAAACTTCTATTGGAGGAAATTATAAAAGAGGAGAGGAATAAAACAAAACCAAAAAAAAAAAAAAACACTTTACAATAAGGTGTCTGCTTACTTTTAGAAAATTTTAATTTTTAAAACTTCGATTTTCCGAACTGAATTTTAATGCTGATTTCAAATCTGGAAAGAAAAATTGGGTGCCCCGAGCTTGTTTTCGAGAAAGTCCGCATATAATGGTAGCCTATATACGTGCGACTTTTTAATTGAAGCAAAAATTGCGCCACCGGAAGTGATAAGAAAAAAATTAAGATTCATTAGATAATAGTTACTTGCAGACTCAAAGCTTGCAAGAATGAAGGCTAGTCAGTCATTCTACAATAATACGTGGATATTTCGACAAAAAGACAAGTAGATACATTGATTTTTCATATTTTGTAGTTTCGGTGCTCTTAAAAAGTCTCATAAAGTCGAACAATTTGTTTTTTCTTGTGTTAGAAAAATTATTTTTTTCTAAAATGTTGATATAACCTAGATTTTTAGGAGATTTTTCAAATAAGCTATTTAAAATAATAATAAAGGAAAGAGCGCGCGCTCGTTGACGTCAGCTATATCTGTCTGTCCTCTTATTGAGGTTAAAAATAACCGATCAGTGCGTGAGAAATTTGTAAGTTATTGTAAAATGTAGATTTGATGAGTATTTAGAGCTACAGTATTATCAGCTTGAAAGATCGATTATCAATATAAATAGTCCAAAAGTTCGTACCAAGATATGGACTTGAAGCAAACAAACTGAAGTTTCGTAAAATCAAAGTGGAAATTTATAATCAATCAAAATTAACTAAAGTAATAAACCAAAGATGACTGTGTAGACATGGGTGTAGATAAAATACTCATTGACCGAGTCGACTTGGACGCATATATTTGAAATAATTAAGCTCATTAACTAGCCCTGGCAATCTGACGTGGCATTGTCGAAAGGATTCACTACCCGTCAAATTTATGTACGCCACCGTTTTTGGAAAAACCGTATTCGTCAACTTACTTAAATACCACAGGAATATCATTCAACAAATTTCTTTCTTTCGTTGTCCCTTAAGATGTCGAGGGCACAGTTTTTCCCTATTCTCACTAAATAAATTGTCACTAAGCAATATAAATTAAGTCGACACACATGACTCATTGCATAACGTCGTTTGGACCTTCGAAGTACGAATTTTGCTCGCTGTCCCCACCACCACCGCCACCAGCCAGGGGCCAACATCAAAGATATCATTGGCCTGGGGAGCCAATATGAGTAGGACTAGCGGCCTGGAGAGCCACGAGTATGTTGCGTAATAATTTGAGTTAGATTGGCCTTGGGAGCCAATGCTGCCTGGAGAGCCGGGGGAACTCGGCTAGCTCATGCACGCGGAGAAGACTCGAGAATCTATATTTGTGTGGGTTTGGAGTCCAGGGAACTCGTCCAGCTCGAACAAGCACAAAATACTTAAGAATGTTTATGTAGGCCTGGAGTTCACGAGGGAACTCGGATAGCTCACGAGAAAAGTTGAGAATATTTGTGTAGGCACTTTCTTCGTTGGATTGGGGGGGGGGGGGGGAGGGGGGGTCTGCTCATTGCCTCAATTCTGGACTAAGTTCTGAGCCTGAGTCAACGAAGGGGTGGGTCCCTGCCTGGGGTCTCCTAGGTTTTCATTTACCGTGTAATGGATTCGGAGGGTCCGACCCCTTCGTTGGGCTTTGTTCCTTTGGTCACACGTCCCAGCGCCGATTTCACACCGATTATACAGGATATTTGAGTAGTGGATAGTGGAATTATTAGCCGCTATTATGCTTTAAGTTTTGGGCATTGGATGTGGGTTTTTGAGTATTGGATGTGGGTTTTTGAGTATTGGATGTGGGTTTTTGAGTATTGGGTATATGGGGTTGAGCATGGTAAGAATAAAAGTTGGTATATTACTATGGGATTAATTGTTATGCACTATTACGACTTTAGTTGGGCTATTTAGCGTCTCGTTGTATTGTCGGGGAAAAGGAGCGGATCTCGCCCCATAACTTAATCATACTGCGACGTGATAATGGCTTCAGTGAGAATATATTACTATCCATCCGACTTTAGGGCGGTATATAACTGATATATTTTTCTCCAATAATTTTTTTCCGATTTCTTTTCAAGATTGGATTGTTCGGATTGTTTTTCAAGTTCGGATGTTTTTTTCAAGTTGTTTCGTTGTATGACAATGTACTATCCCATGCTCGCGCCTAAATTACGTTAGCCTGACGTCCGGATACCGGACCGTGGGCAGAGACTAGCAAAATACTGCCCGCTCGCGCAGCCAATCAAATGGATAAATATCGCGTTGAAAAAAGATTACTAGATTGCATATCTATTGCAGTACCATGATATGGACTTTATTTTACCACATGCCTGTAATAGCATGATGTAGGAAGAATTAGAATACATATTCAGTTATCGTCAAGTCCTATTCATAATTCTATAATTATTTTATAATCGTTATACTTATGGTTTTTAAACAAATATTATATTTGTATAGTATTTTCTAGGCATCCCCCCATCCTATACTCCCCTACTAATAAAAGTTAGTATATTTATGGCAAGGTATCATTGGTCAGATATTAATCGATGAAGCATTTGTTGGTACCAAAAGAGCGCTAGCCCAAGGCCCGAGATATTGTTTTCTGAGTGATTCAAGTACCCTCGTCCTGTTTGTATCAGGGCTTTCTCAAAAACAACAACAACAACAACAACAAAACAAAACAAAAAACAAAAACAAAACACACAAAAACAAAAAACACATGAAAACACACACAAGAAAAAAACAAAAACAAAAAGCAAAACAAAAACAAAAGAAAAAAAAAACAATAAATAAATAAATAAATTCAAAAACAAAATCAAAAAAAAAATTTTGAAAAAGGTGAAAAGAAAGGTTATCGTTGACAGTCTGTCTCAGCCGCAGCGTCCCGGTACAACAAAAGCATGATAAGATTTCAATGAGCTACGCTATTGCTACGCTGAAGAGATGTCAATATGAGAATGATATTAAATCAGCTGATCACTTTCGTTAGGGCAAGGCCTTATAAGGTTATATATTGATAGAAAAATGTGAACATTTATCCTAAATACTGATATCGGGTTATGATTGACATTATTTTAGAGCTTCAAATTATATAATTCTCAAAATTATCGAAATTATTATTAAAAATTATCCCGTCATATAGTTTGTGGATGGCTTCTAGAACTAATATCTTGCCGGCTGAGGAAAAAAGAGTCTTTGTAACTTAATTAATTACACTCTGCATGAACATCATTTCCATCCATCCTTCATTAAATTTTTAACTAGAATGCTGGAAAATATTTCAGTTTACATACAGTCAAAGTTAAATAAGGTTCACTTTCGTGTACTAGGGTACGTTGGAATCAATCTCCCACAGAGGAAGCATACGAAGACACAAGCTATGCCCACTCGCCTTTATGATAAATGAAATACGACTTTTTAAGGTAAGTGTTAATGAAAATGAATACACGGCTAGCTTTGGCGCGGGGTAATGACTGTTTGCTGGAGTACTGCAGAATATACTGTATAACTCGATACACATTAAAATTGTGATTTAGCTTCTTAAAAACCGCGTTTTTTAGGTTTGGCTCATTCGGGTTACAAACCGATGCAGCAAGTGTTTGACTGATGCTGATCTTATTCAGTCCTCAAGAGAGCATTTCAGTGATATTACAAAATATCTTCCTGTTTTCCTTGTTACAATGTTCTCTTGTGTGTCTAATAACATGACCATAAAACCTCGATTATGATTGGTTGGCTCAGCGATTTTTCCCAAATCACAATGCAAAAACGTGAAATCACAGTGCAAAGAGTTGAAATCACAGTTAGTATATAAAACAAAAAACAACAAATAAATAAAATAATAATAATAATGATAACCAAAACTATTTGCATTTACAATCTCTACAATGTCTTTTATTATCATTATTATTGGTGGTATTTTTAAAAACAAAAAACCGCAACAAATTGACGTCTTATTAATTTTTAAGCTTCCCTCGTGCTAATGTTTTTCAAATTGCACTCGAAACCATTGGATTTCCTATACAAATTGAACATCATAACAATCTTTAAAATTTAATGATAAATCAACATTCCTATTACATGGCAACAATTATTTGTTTCCATGGCGACTCACTAAACTTTCGTAAGGTAACATTATTTTGCTTTCTCTCTCTTTTTTTTTCCAGCGCTGAATCATGTCATATTTAAACGTGAAAAACCTACCTATTTTTTCTTTTCCACACATGACCACTCTATATCTAGACCTCCTGTCACAGTAACATTTCCTGAATTCTTTCTTTGTTTATGACATTACCGGAGCTGTCTTTACCCAGCATCCTGAAAACGCTGTCAATAATAATCAGACTTTGGACACAATAAATTATATCTTAGTCAGGATTTGGTGCATCACTTCTAAACTAAATTCTATTTTTGAATTTCATAATGTATCCTTTATTAAATGCACTGTGTTGCTTACAGATTGGTTTACGTCTAAGACGCACAACCATTGCTCAAATATGGCAATTACCGATTACCTTGAAGTTCTTCGTTATCAGATCAAAAGCCTAAAGAGGAAATCAATTAATGTCAATGTACTTCCGTTCTGCAACACGGTTGCCAAAGGGGGTCCGAGCACTAAAGATATTTAGTTCTTCACTTTTCCAGCTGTAGACCTAAAACCATGAAAAGTCAAAAGAAGTACACCTTAGGCATGTTGGTCTGACATAACACAAAGCAGCATGAATTGATAAAGATGGGTTTAGTGCGCATGCGTGCGGCTACAAAACTTTGCTAATTATCCAGTCTAGTGTCAATAGTTGAAAACCACACGAAGATGGAACTAAGTGGATTCTGGAGAAAAAATTTCTAGTGCTGGTTACCGACGGATCACTGACCACAAACTAACATCATCGAGATAACTAGTATTGAATTTACTGCCTTTGGATTACGAAACTAGTCAACTTGTTGTAACATTGTTGGACTACCTATATCAGTAAAGTGTACCACAACATCCTTATCTGTATGGAGTTCACGGATATTTAGATAATGAAGAATCGTGTTTACTCTACTTTATTCTTTTTGCTGTTCTGGTTTGGAGTTCTGTTTTCAGGTAGGGATATTGCATTGTTTTACCTTTGAGGTTCTCTGTTGAGGGAGGGTTTGATTCATATCAAAATCTCTTATCATTGACTCCTATTGCTTCTATAAGACAAAACGTGAGAAAATACACCAGAATTAGCTACATCCTTGAAGAAGGTTTCTAATAATTATGGCATTATGTTGACTTCTTTTATTCATTACGTTTAACATTTCAAGAATGAGTTCAAAGTTTTGATTTCGTATACAAGTAATTTGTCTTGAGCTAAGGAGGGATACTGTTTATCCATAATAAGCTGAAATATCCAAAGGATGACAGATAAGTCCTGTCATTCATGAATTCTTGTATTGTCTAGTCGTATTTGATGTACAGCTAGTACACGAAACTCGTACATTCAGGCTTCGTTTGATATCGTTATCTCTGGGCCATCCGTTTAATCCACGGTGCCATCAGTAATACATCGCCTCAAAAGAAATTTTATTGGGTCTATTCTTAATTTCGCAGTATTTTTCAGTTAACTGAAAATGTTGGTAACTTTAGGTATTTTAGCCAGAAAATTCATGAGAGTCTAAGCGGGCCTTGCAGCCATTAAATATTTACACTACGGGTACTACCACCACAGTAGGAGATGAAAGGAAAGATACAAATATAGCAAAGACCAGACTTTCACTGCCTTTATATAAATGTATTTCCCATATATTTTTTATAATTCTTTGAACAATTCTTCATGAGCGGTTTTCCACCCTCAGGCATCCATTATGTTGTCAATACTGCCATTAACCACCTTATTACAGCCATCAAGGGTAAATAAAAAACTTTCTTAATTAACACGGTAATTAAGGAAAACAAAGGTAATCAGATCATGGTATTTCCAAATGCATTTTCCGTATCTTAGGTTATCAGGTGGATATTGAAACAGAAAGAAATTCAAGCTCTGAAAGTTTGTTTAGAAAACTCGTCAGCAGGTTATGAGTTTTGCACATGACAAACACATCTTCTCGAGATAATAAAAAAGCCGGTTATCGAGAACCTTTTTACTAAGAATATAAGATTTAGAAAACACCTTTAAGGTGATATTAAGACTGTGGTATTGTGTTTTATAACCGTTAGAAGCGGATAATTACCAACGAATAACAACCAATAGCAAGCAATTAAGACCATAGATGGTTGACGAAAACCAAAGAATGTAAACAAGGGATAAATTTGTAAAACTAACATTGGCGCTATGGTTGCATGAACACCTTCGCGATCTCTAGGCGAGCCCTGTCTTTTATAAAATAAGTACCGAAGTACATGTGTTTAAGATATTTTTGATGAGGAAAAGAGTTTATCAATTAAAAAGACTATAACGACGTTGATTGAAATAGCCGTGAAGTGCCATTGTCTTTCAGATTATTAAGGGTGAAAGAAGACTACTCACATTCCGCTGTAATGACAATCACACACAAACCAATGTATGGAACAATATGTAGCTTAACTAGATAATGTTTTAATCATCGGACAAGCAGTTTAAAAGTATTCAATTCGAATTCCAGTTACATTGACGGCAAAGAAAACTCTTCTTTTGTAAGAAGTACAATGTTTGACAGGAGACTTCAAGGAGAATTTTTGGAGTAACTTCAAGTAGTAGAAAAATTCACTGACTCAATGAACATAGCACCCATACAAATCATTAAACAGCAAATAATCACGACAATTATGTAAACATATCTGAACAGAGATTGCTCAAGAAGTGACAGACAGCGACGTAATTAGGGAATCAGCTTGGTTCAATGTGCCTGACGCCGCCGACTATAGATTACTTCTGTTGATCTATTTCTATCGTTAATATGCCAACAGAACAAAGGGGAAAAGGTTATCATTGAGAGTGACTTTTTTTCTGCCTTCTTCAATACCACTATTCTCGGCTTTAAACAAAGTTAACTATACAATGGTATAACAAAGCAAACACACTTCTATGATCAAGAATAGTTGAACTTCCGTGGTTGTCTAATATGATTGGCAAACTTGATTCATATTTGCAGTTTGTATTTTCCACATCGTGTTGGTTCTCATTAATCCACAGTTTCCAGCTAATGCTTAACTCTTAAGCTAATCTAAAAGGTTAGAGTTACATATCGAGAATGGACTATAACTAAGCCAATAGATATTGGCTGATAGCCAAATGTGTTTTTAAAACACGGCGGAGAGATAGGTGGATATTGTTGCTTTTTTCATATTCGCCGAATCCTTTTTCTCAATGAATCAATCGATCTCATCCTTTCCTTCAATGAATCAATCTCATCCTTTTTCTCAATGAATCAATCTCATCCTTTTTGAACCATGTGACGGGGTTGGCTTTGAGCCATGCCAGTAAGAGTAGGTTCTGCAAACCTGCTCATCGAGGGGAAAATTCCTCATTACAAATTTAAGGTTTATATCTAAATATAGACCTTTTATTAGAGGTTATAGTATTAGTTCATACTTGAAACAGTTCTCTTCGTTATTCGAGAGCCTTATATTTGTGATATAAAGTCGTACAACTGCAATACAGTAATTCAAACATCGGGGAAGGGATTAGATTATGAATTCAATGTTTATATGTATATGTGGTCGTAACAAGACCGGTTTTCTTTGTTATATATTCTTTGGGTTTTATCTCGGATACAAACCCGATGAATACGTAATTTAATGTTTATGTATAGACATCAGATATGACCACAGTAAAGACCCGCTATAGTAGATAAAAGGGTCAAGGTATTGACAACTCTCAAAAACTATAATTCCTATAAGATAACAAGAGATTTTGAGGGTAATGAGTTCAAGGTAAAATCTTAAAATTGTTCAAGAAAGTTGAGTGGGCCAGCGAGATATGTTGCGATAATTTTTTTTCTGATCCTCCTGTGGTTATTCATGATAGATAGACCTAGTAGAGTCTTAAAAACATCGACGTTTGGTTAGAATAAGGCATTCGCATTAAGTCTTACTTTTCTCACGAGGAAATAAAAAATTGAATGAGAAAGAAAATGCACTTGAAGCATTTTGGTAGTGGTCAAATGACGCCATCATGCAGACGTTTTTTTTTCTTACATCCACATTCAAGGGGTATTAAATGTCGTTTTCATTCATTTCGTGAAAGGTGAAATGGCCATTTTCATCATTACTGTTTTAAAACAGGATTTGGCCGTATTATTATTATTATCATTATTATTATTATTATTATTATTATTATTATTATTATTATTATTATTATTATTATTATTATTAAATGGACGTGTTCTCGCCTTTGGATTCCCCAAACACTTCTCTCACTGATGTTCTCATAAGTCCCTGCGTGAGCTATGAACCCGCAGAGGAAAAAACGCAAATTGAAACAAAGAGATGACCTGTTAACTGGCTCGTATGGAACTGGAGAAATAAGGCCAATATATTATCAGTATTGAATGCTCGCCTCGTGAATGGCTGTTTCACTGCATCTTCTCAAATCTTTTTTGCAATAATTTTGTATGACATGTGACCATAAAGCTTCGAGTATTAGGATTTCTTTGAAGCGGGTAATTTGGAATCCTTATTGACAAGTGAAAATTGGAAGAGTTAGGATTTCATCTGAGAGTTTAGAGGAATTGCTGTCTTTGTAGGAGGTATTGCGGTTTGAATAAAACCAACATGTTTATTTTAGGTGGGAATATAGAACATACGGAGCCTAACAGCAATGGTGCAGTATAAAATTAATAAGATCTTACTGAGATATAGCTCAATCGCAACCGCTGTCAATGTAGTAACGTAGTGCTTTCTCCAGTCTGGAAAGGAAATGGAATCGAAAAATAAGCAGGTTGAGTAGAGGGTTGCATAAATAAAATAGGAGAAAACTTCCTAAACCTACTCACGCACATTGAGCTGACAGCAAGTTTGCCGTTTCGCTCGGTTTCTTTCCCATTATATTAGAAATCTAGCTTTTGTTTCTTTATTGTGAGAATAGTAGCGTTCAGCTTTCTATACCCCTCCTGTGCACTCTTTATCGGCTCCGATATTTCTATACATACAGTGTATATCACTTAATATCATGATTTTTTTGATATATTGTTAACGAGAAAAATAAACTGTTGAGTACTGAGTAGAACGCGCTGAGTTAAGTATGGTTGAAATTACTTTGAAAATACATAAAAACAAATCCATAATGATTTTTATTGCAACTTTGTATATAGGACTGTATAGTTTTCTGATAATTAAAATATTCTTTATTGTATTACATGGTGAAACATAAGCAAGACTAAAACACAAGTATGACATACCTCCTGCAACAAAACCCGGGTTCGATAACTGGATGGCTTTATTAAGTAACATCTGTACTGTTGTAGTATTAACGTAGCTAATTATTGCATTTAAGTACGGTATCATCCTTAATGATATCAGAAATCTCTCATCAAAATTGAAAGTCATCATTCAAGAATGCCACGAAGACACCCTTCTCACTCAATGCCCAAATTGAAACGGAAATCTTTGGGCGAATCTCAGTGGAGGTTGATCTAGTCCCGCAAAGGATTATGGTCCGAAAACGTAAAAACAGCTCATTTGCTCTTGACCTTTGTCGAGTGAGGATCTCAGCTCTAATGAAACTATTAATAGATGCCATATCTGTTAAAGCTCTGGTGTAGATTTTTCAGATTCTGGTGAACTTCTATATCTACATTGCCGATAGATTTTCAATTTCTACACAACTGTTATATTTAATTCCTATTCCGTTTAAGTCTCTGAATCTCGTCGGAGGTCATTTGAGTTTCACAGATAATCCTCGTGAGCGAAGGATAGCCTTATTTTCCAAACTACAACGAAGTCGTCCGCAAACTAGCTAAAGTACTATCGCCCTGTAAGGAAAGGAGCATGGATATGTAATCGTAATTCATGTAGTTTGAGAGTTAATAAAAAATAAGCCGAAATTCTCTGGGCGAATCTCATCGGTTTTTCAAGTTGCCAGCATTAACCACGATCAAATAGTAGACTATATGAGAGTATTTTCAGTACGGATTGATTCTTAAAATCTTGCTTCTTATGATATGACCACATATTGATTAATATATAAATTTAGTCACTGCCTAAAGCTGTAGCTCACATTCCGTTTAGACATAGGGAACCCAATTTAGATAAAACTGCGATCAAAAGGTGATATAAATTGAGGGAGATCCACTTATTATTCAGATTAAGATTCCCGATTTTCCTTCCCGCAAACGGCAAACGTGACCACCTTTTCATCGTTTCCCTACATTTCACTTTACCTTTTGCAAACCTTCCCGACAAAGACAAGAATTCTTTTGTTTATCTAATACTTGGAGATTTTGAGATTCCTTTTCACTAATTTTAAATATTTTTAATGGTCAACTGACCTTTCACGTTTGCCGTAAACGAGAATCTTAAGGTGACTGCCTACTTTTGAAAATTGATTTAAGCTTTTTTTAAAACTTCGATTTACCGAATTGGAGGTATTGTAATAGGGTGTCCCGAGCTTGTTTTTGAGATAATCAGCGTTTAATGGAAGCCTACGGACGAGCTTTTGGAGTAAAATCTGCGCCACCGGAAGTGATTAGGAAAAAAATAAGATCCATAAGATCAAAGTTATTTGTAGACTATATGATTTCACAAATGAAGGCTAGTCAATCATTCTACAATAATACATGGATATTTTCAACAAAAAGACAAAAAGATAAATTGTTTTCTTATATTTTGTAGTTTTGATGCTCTTAAAAATTTCATAAAGTCGAACAAAAATCTCTATGAAAATCTATTTTTTCATGTGTTGCTGATTTAAACTTTTCCTAAAATGTTTATATAACATAGATTTTTGAGAGTTTTTTCGAATGAGCCATTAAAAAATAGAGAGTCCCGTGCAAAATTTGAGGGTTTTGCTCTGTTGAAGCTCCAAACGCGTATGGTCCTTCAATAAAATATTGTAGATTTTTCAGCGGATTTTGAGCGCGCGCTCATCGTTCAAAAGTAGGCAGCCACCTTAAACTCTCTTATGGAATTATTATGAAGGGGTAATATAAAAAACGAAGACCCCGCCGAAAAGAGTGTAAATTGCAAATATCTACATTTTCTATTAGCTTTTTAGGTGGAATTGAATACTCCCCGCTCTCTACGCGTTGTTTCGGGTAAATTTTGGGGGGCCTTCGTTTTAGGGTCTTCGGTCTTCGGTCTTCGTTTTGTACGCACCCTACTGGGAAAACTGTCTTTTATTTGCAATGACGATCTTGCTTGGTTAAAGTCTTGCGCTGTCTGACCCTCTTTTTTGCAACGAAGGTGTCCAACAGACCGGAAGCATTCTGGGACCTTTTATTTATTTATTTCAACAATAGTTATACAGGGATGTCTCATTTATCAGAGCTAATTAAAAGAGAGCCTTTTTCTTAAGCTCCTTGTGACCCGGACGATAAGGAGCTCTACCACATCTCAGCGAATGCCAGGTCATCTGCAAAACATAAGTTACTGGCTTATTAGCAATCAACTAACACTAATACATCCAAGACAAAAGTGATGCTTAAGAGGAGACTTTGTAAGGTCAACTCCATCTCGATTAAGGTTTACGAAAGTTGCTGTAGGAAGGGTTAATGACTTTAAGTACTAGGTGTTACATTCTTACCTGACATGACCTGGTGGCCATGGGATCACATTTATAATCTCTCAAAATCAACAAACGCCTTGGACTCCTATATAGCCTAATACTGCATTTGTTTAAATATAGACAAATAATCTGGGGAGATAAGAACAACTCGACGCTAATACAAAGCCTGAAAATCCTATCAGAACAAAGCCGCTAAAATCATTCTTGATCTTAATGTCCATTCGTCTGCTTCTGACGCCCTACAGACACTTTTCTTAGTGAACGCATACAGTACCACAGATGCGCCTATATTTTCAAATGCTAAAAAAACCTACGTACTAGTATACTATCTTAGCTTTGTGAATTTGTATGAAGTGCATCGACATTAAACGTTGGAAACTCATGGACTTCCGCCTATGCTATCAAGCCATTAAGCATAGAAATGGAACTCTCTCCCTTTTCTGGATAATATATATTTTTAGGCACTGCCTAAAAGGGGAGCTCCCGACACGAAAGTCACAGGGTAGCCCAATTTGAACGAATCAGAAACGTAAAAATTATTTTCGGATAAGCTTGAAAACTTAAGCTGTAAATACTAGATTTTAAGATTCGATTTATAAATACGATTTTTTTTCCATCTGTTTTCATGTGCGAGAAAGATACGTACACGAACGAACGAAAAGTTTTCGAAAAACAAAATTTACATTTTAGAGTTAAACTTGTGAAAAAACAACTGAGACAAAATAGAAAATAATGCAAAATGACTACATTCTTTGTCAGTAAATTGGCATTTGTAAATGTTTTTGAATGTTTCTTTTTAGCTTTTTAAAGTGAAAGGCAAGGTCTTTATATAATACTTATCTCAACAACACAAATCTATTCGCTCATTTGTTTAATCATACTAGCTTGAACAGCTTATAAACAGTTGAATATTTGGTGTAATTTCATATTCAGTTCGATATTTAAATAGATTATCTGTATTATCTGTAGAAAGATATAAAATTATTGAATGAAAGTCTTCTTTGTTTTACCGATGGGAACCAGCGACAGGAGGCAAACAAAGCTTAATTTTTCTTGAACGAAAAACATGATACGATAGCTGGTTAAAACAACCAAATTGTTAAAGATTGACAAAGTTAAATAAAGGACAAACATTTGTTGTAATATGAGAATCAAACAACAACAACAAGCTTTCCTTACTTCTACTGCAACTCAAACAGATTTACCATGCTCTTGCAATGCCGAAAAAGAAAAGAAAACACGCCAAGAGGAAAAGAAACTGCTTCAACAAGAAAATGGATTATATAAAAGTGAACAACAGAGATGGAGAAGTAAAATGAATAACATCAAAAAGGACTTGACAAAACTGACAACGACAACAACAAACTAGGTTTGATGTCGACATAAATACAAATCAAATGATCGCTAGATTTAGTGATTTTCTCTTCATCATTCGTTTTTGAAATGGCCTATATTGTTACCCTCTGACAATTCGCCTGCATGTGGATGTGACGTGTATTTAAGAGTTGATTAAACTGCGGGGAGCCATACTAGTTTTCAACCCGGTGGGAGGGACTCCGATTAGAGAATGGCGGAGATGCCCGTCATAACTTCTCCAGATCTGCAATTTGGTGGCTAATAGGATATCACAAATCTAAAAGGATTACCAGAGAATAAGCCTTTGTCTTATAAGGTGTATTTGAGGAACAAAGATACCTGAGATCCAAATGATAACATTCAGAATACAACTATAATTCAGAATATTTTATCTTGTGTAAGGGTGGGTAAGTGTGTGTAAGTGTGGGTAAGTGTGGGTAAGTGTGTTTGTAAATGTGTGTAAGTGTGTGTAAATGTGTGTAAATGTGTGTAAGTGTGTGTAAGTGTGTGTAAGTGTCAGCATATGTAAGTGTGTGTAAGTGTCAGTATATGTAAGTGTGTGTAAATATGTGCAAAGTGTGTAAGTGTGTGTAAGTGTGTGTAAGTGTGCGTAAGTGTGTGTAAGTGTGTGTAACTGTGTGTTAGTGTGTGTAAGTGTGTGTAAGTGTGTGTAAGTGTGTGTAAGTGTGGGTAAGTGTGTGTAAGTGTGGGTAAGTGTGGGTAAGTGTGTGTGTAAGTGTGTGTAAGTGTGTGTAAGTGTCAGTATATGTAAGTGTGTGTAAGTGTCAGTATATGTAAGTGTGTGTAAATATGTGCAAAGGTGTGTAAGTATTTGTAAGTGTTTGTAAGTGTGTGTAAGTGTGTGTAAGGGTGTGTAAGTGTGTGAAGGTGTGTGTAAGTGTGTGTAAGTGTGAGTAAGTGTGTGTAAATGTGTGTAAGTGTGGGTAAGTGTGTGTAAGTGTGTGTAAATGTGTGCAAGTGTGTGCAAGTGTGTGTAAGTGTGTGTAAGTGTGTGTAAGTGTGTGTAAGTGTCAGTAAATGTATGTGTAAGTGTGTGTAAATATGTGTAAAGGTGTGTAAGGGTATGTAAGTGTGAGTATATGGGTGTGTAAGTGTGGGTGAGTGTGTGTAAGTGTGTGTAAGTGTGCTCCTCACACTTCTTGGTTGCTTACGGCGCTGCCTAAGTGCTTTATTAGTGAATTGAGCAATGAAGCTGTAAATTACTAATTTTATCTATTTCATTTTTTAGATTCGGTATCGAATTCATTTTTGCAGCAAAAAAAAAAAAAAAAAAAAAAAAAAAAGAATCAGGATCTGGATCTAGGAGCACTTCTCACTAGCTGTGCTCCGTTCACTAATAAAGCAAAGTTTTCCTTTCTACCAATCAGCACGCGCGTACTGTCCTAACTATATGAATATATATGTATATATCTAGCTAATGAGTGCAACTGCAGTCAGGACATCCAAGTCTACGTCTTTCAAGTTCCTATTCAATCTTCTTCGGTGGTTCTTGAACCTCTAAGGCAAAGAAGAACTGATCTCAAAATGGAGAAGAAAGCCTTTGCTCGTATCCATGATACAGTGATGGCTTAATCTCGGCTTTCTTGTTGGCAATTAGTTCGGGGAGCCTAATGTGGTATCTTCTACGCTCATTTGCCATACCTCCCGTTCTAGTCAATACTAAAGATTTAAAAGTCGCTTGTTCGACTTCTAAGACTCTTCTAAGATTATTATATATTATAATATATTATCATCATCATCATCATCATTATTATTTACCTAATTCCTTTCCCAGCTTAAAATAACTTTGCAGTTTTTTGAAGCGTAAACGAAAATATAAAATTTGAGTTGAAAATGGTCGAGTTCGAAATATGATGCGGTGAATTTTCAGTCCACAGCTTGAAGTTGAAAATTGCGGCATCCGACTTGAGATTTGACAGCGCGAATAAAAATGTCGTCCATTGATGTAACATACAAAAGAAGAGTTATAAATTCTCGAACGCTGTATAAACTTGCATGTCGAATTTAAAAGATGAATGTAGAATATAAAACTTGCATGTCGAATTTAAAACATGAGCGTAAAATTTGAAAACTTGAATGTCGAGTGTAAAATTTGTATGTTGAATTTGAAACTTGAATGTCAAATTCAAGGCACGAATTTTGTCGGGGATCGTACGCCATACTAACTTGTTTATTTATTTATTATTTATATTCCAAAGTTTTTTTAAAATAACCGATACTATAACACGTAGTGAATATTAATGAGCAATAAGTTCACTTTACGTTGACAACGACTTACATATTGTTTTGATCACTATTACCCTATCTATCCTTTTTGTTATGTAATAGAACCTTTTTCAAGATTAAAGGACGGATTGCCTACCCCCGCTTTCTTTTGCACTGTCTCTTATACTTTTGTGACTTTACCTTGACAGTGGCAGAAGCATTCTTTATCAAGTCAAGATATGCATGTCAAGGGGATAAACTAAGAATACGATGCAAGTCGAGCCTAATAATCAGGATTTTCTCGGCCAACTATGGACGCACGGAGCCTGGGAGTTCCATATGTCCCAACGCCAATACCACCTACACAACATGCAAGTCTTCCAAGGCGATGGATATCGTTACAAGTAGATGTACTAACAAAGCAAGGTGTAACATCAAGGCTGATAGTACTATGTTTCCTGACCCTTGTCCTAATACGTTCAAATACCTAGATGTCATATATGGCTGTGGTGAGTATTTTTTAAATTAACCTAAGGATAGGTTTTGCATTTGTGGTATTTTCACTTAATAGATATATCTTATTATACATTTTAAGGTGGAATACGGGTGGATATTTTTTCGAGAGTGATGTTCTAAAACGTTGTTAATTGAGCTTGAATTATCAATGAGGTTGAGAAGTGGTGATCACAGTCAACACAGGCCCTCCAATCAATGCGTTTATGATTTTACTTGACGTCCTGCATTTTTCAGTTCCAAGACCAGCAACCTATGACAACGGCAGCTCCTCGTAAACGTCATAAAACTACACCACGTTACCAAGCAACAACAACAGCAGAATGGCTAACAGACTATGAGACAACAATACAATCGACCACTACTAATAGACCTATCAAAACAACAATGAGCATTACAACAACACAGTCTACCCCTACTAGAAAACCTATCAAAACACAAATGAACATTACGACAACAATTGGAACAAACTTATCCATAGCTGCATCACGAAATCCTACTCCTTCAGCAGAAGTCAAGAAAACCTACGTAGATCCTACTCCTACCTCAATGCACAGCACGACATCATCACCTCCAAAACAAGCAAAGTCTGGCTACATACAGCGAGGTGAGAAGGAATTCTTGATCAACCTGGTGGTTTCCCTGTACCTTACATACGTCATTCTCTCAGGTATGCGGCATATCACCAGCTTACTAAGCACCACGATTACGTGATTCGTATGAACCGTGAACTGATTGGTTCAAATTACGCGTAGTGTTTAGTTGGTGATATTTCTTATGTTGTAGAGATTTGTGTGCTTTAACAAGCATTTTATGAAGGAATGAGTTTTTTAAAGTTTCCCTCTTTTTTTTCTAATTTATTTCCATTCCTTAAACAATTCCGGAGCAAAACTAATGTTAAAGTCTAGACTTGATTGCGGGGATTTAGTCGAATGTTAGTAAATTGGAAGAACTCCAAAACTACATGGAAACAACTTTTTAATACCTTAAAAAAAACTTTAAAACCCCCCAAAAAATAATTTCTATATATGATAAATAGAGTAATAAATATTTGCTAAACGAAATTCGAGTACTCACTGAGGTAATATCTCGAACAACAAGTAATTATTGAAATGACCATACATAAGTTTGGCAACTAAATACATTTAAATTTTAAATAAAAACTAACCAAATCTCTACAGCATAAAATGCCGCTTGTTGACATATAAATATAAATGCATTCTAGTCGCCATAATAAGCATTCGTAATAAACTCAATAAACATACTAAAATAAAAGGTGTAAGAATGTAAAGATAAATTGTTTGAGTGAAACTGCCATTGAACCAATGATCTGCTAGAATGGGAACCGGTCATCAAATTAATACTTTAGGAATTTTACTGCAGTGCTGTTCCCATGCGTGACGTCACACGTGGATTCGAATTATAAAAATAAAAAACAACAGGGAACCCGCATAAATATTGTTTATAAATCTTTGTTTTGTGTTTTTTGTATATTCTTTCCCATCAAAACCCAAAATAAACGTGAAACTGCACTTGAAAGGTAACAAAGGAAGACAACTAAATCAACGAAATAAGATATATGTTATAGTAAAATTAGTTCATCAAATCTTTTCTTTTGGGGTTGATTCTTGATGTTCTTCTACACAGCATTCCGCTATCTTCTAAGTTTCAGCTTTTAAAATCATGCCCTTTTTTCAAGGTATCCGTAGAATAACTAAAATAAATAAAAAATTACATAACTAATAAAGTTTGTGTCGATTGCTAAATCAAGACAGAAAGTCGTCGTAATAAGAATATTTTGACCATTTTCATCCGTCATCTATCCGTCTTCAAATTTCGCGCCAATTTGAACATCAGAGAACTGGAACGTGACATCTCGAATTGAAATAACACTGTTCCATCCATTGGCCTAGAGAAGCCCTCTCCCTCCTAATAAGATTCTTCTTTGAATTGTATCCATATTAATGTGTCCTCGTGTCTTGTACAATCGTTAAACAAAGGAATTATACTGACACGTGGTCTAACATGGCAAAACCTTACTCCCAAGCTAAAACGTCTATTAGAGAAAGAGTAGAGAAAGGAGAGTGTTTATCCCTCTGCACTGATTAGCAAATTACGTAATATAGAATTATACTAAGCTTGTCAATAAATTTCGCTTTCATAAATATCGCAGGCGCAGACATAAAAACAAGGCGTTTTTGGGCAGTGTTTATAAGAGATCGGAAACCATAGAGTGATACACGGTTTCTAAAACCCATGAAGAAAGGATTTTGTCTAAAGTGGGCTATATTTTTTGAAAAATTAGTTATAATACTGCTCTTGAACTAATAGGAACTTCAAAGTATTCCGTTATGAACATAATTAAATATTTTTTCGGATGTGTTTTTCAAATCAAGCGAAAGGTCTTGCCCAAAAATGCCTCATTTTTTTAATTATGAGCACGCGATACTTTTGGCAGCGCTTGTGTATCACCAAAATGGTGTATTTAGGATGACACAACTAGGAAGTGGGTTTATCAAGATGGCACCTTGACACTTGATAAAATAGGCAAGAAATGGGCCATACAATAGCTGTTATTACATGTACAGTCGAGCGCCTACAATGAGATATTCCTTTGTTTTAAGAATCATACAAGTGAGGCTATCGGGTCCATACAATATATGCTTGTTGTCTTATTTGCATCTCATTTGAATGCATAATGCATGGTGGACACAACATTCTAACGTGCCATACTGCATTGAGAAGCAAAGAATGACAGACTAACAAACTAACTATTTGTCGCTAAACTTTTGTTTTTGATAGGACAACCTAAATACGTATTAGTATTGTTTCTCTCTGGGGTGGCCATCGCTACAGTTCTACTGCTCGTTCTTTTACTGGGCCTACATCTAAAGGGAAGAAGAACTAAAAAGTTCGTAATACAACATGAAGACGAGCTAGAACCGAATGACGAGGCAGACGATGAAATAGAAGAAGATGTCAGTGACGATGAAAATAAAAACATTACCATAGAGATTCAGGGAGAAGATGAGGAGACGAAGAAGATAAGCGTAAAACCCGGTGATATTATTATTATCGATAGTAAAGACAACGTTGACAATGAGGACAGCGAAGACCTCGGATATATGTCGGAAATCGTTCGGTACTATAATAGTCGGAATATGGTGCAAGACGATGGAAAGCAATCACTTACATGCGAAACACCATCAGTCAACTCCATTCCAAACAGCGAAGTTGGCGATAAAAGAGAACCACAGTACGACGATGTGCCGAAGGATAACGGAGTATGTGTCACCTAACGTCAACACTATGTCTTAATAAACGTGATAAACACGTGATTGAAACTAATATGCCAGTCCCACTGGTTATCATGACGTCACGATCGATCATTTTACACAAGGCAACTATATTCGTCACGAAAAAGTGACAAGTCAATAATGAAGATGCAAAATAAAAGGTTATGGCTATCAGTCGATTTACAGCTAAAAACTATGCAATATTGTGTAGGAAAACGGTTAAATGGTTACTATGCATGACAAGTCTTAACCAAAACAATTAAACTGAGTTCATAAGTCAAAACCGTAAACCTATTGTCCTGCTCCAGCATAACGCTCGCTTGATCATGAATATCAAAAGAAAGTCCTGCTAAGTACCTCTTTCATCAGAGGACCCAAGGCTACCGTCTCAGGTGTCTTTGTGCCATTCTCGTACCTAAACTTTGTTCATTTCACTGTACAATACACTGTCGCGTATTTTCTTACAAAATGCCACATATATCCATCTTATCTTATTGGCTTTCGACGATCTATTTTAGAATTGAAAAACTTGTGGTTTTTACACTTGCTTCAACCAGTCTAGCCATGTACGTTTCTGTTCCAAAACCTAAACTCTCTCCAAAGTATTCTGCCGGTACTCAGTATCAAGGAGTTAAACAACGAGATATTGATTAGGCTAAAGCATGCGGATTTCGTGTTTCATTAAGATTTTCTTTTTCATATTATTTGATTTGACATGCGAAATGCTACAGTTTATTTCGAGCTCTGTTTCGGTAATTCAGCAAGTAAGGCACGTAGGTCAAAGTCCCCGATGCTGGCCACGCGCTCCACGCTATCTCCAACGAGCGTCGTCCTGACTGAGTAAATACCACAGGTAGCTAATAGGCAACACCCTCACACTTATTGAGCTCAAGCGCTCAGTATACTGAACAAAACTCGGGCAAAGCTGTCATGTTTGTTGAATAATAAGATAACATTTAATATTATAATATAATAAATAAATTAATAATTTTTAGCTAATTTTTAGGCCTCGCATAGCTTGTGTTATCCTCATACGGAGACGCTCTATAGTGTCTCACCCTAAAAACGTCTGCTCAGGAGACTAAGCTGGTTTGCATGCAGTTGATTAATCAATCTGCAAAGTGCGCGTCGCGAGAACTGAAAATTGTAACTCCATCAATAAATCTGCATGTGCATGATTTTAAGAGTGGTGTTAGCCATACCTATATACAATCATCGTCCGGACATTGCCAAACTAGTAATTCAATAACGGTAAAAGCTTGCGATCGTTGCTAAAGGTATTAATTTGGATGCTTTACTTTCCAGTCAGCCTCGATTGAATAGTGTTTAACTAGTGAACCGGAATAGGCCAAAGAAGTATTCTTATTCTCTACTTTCACGTTCCAATATAGCCTTGCGTCTTTGGGGGGTAACCAATCAAAAAATTGTCCCAAATTGAAAGGTTTCTTAATTGCATTTATACTATACCTGCTTTTATCTGTACAATGCTGATTATCAGTTTATTCCAAGTTATTTTTGCGTGTACAGATCAGCAAGTGTCTTGGTCTTACAGAAAATGTATTGACTTACGAAAATGTTTTACTTTAAAATTTACCTTAAACGACTTCAAGCTTCTCTCTTCTTCCTTTTTTTACTTCTTCATTTTATTTTTGGATACCAATCAAGGTAATGTCAACATTGTCTGATCAGCCTTCAGCAAAAAAGAGCGATTTTTACCCTCTGGTTACCCCCCGAAGACGCAAAGTATTAAGGGGATGTGAAAGTAGAGAATAGCACAATGATAAAAAACACCACTGTTTGCCCTTTTAATTTCCAATATAGTTATACAACAAAGCATGATTATCAATAGAACATCATTACTGACATGCATCTAATGTATGTATTAACAGAACAAAATATATTCAAATTAGTATATATCAACCAAACGCGTTTATAAACATCAACTATTAATTTCTAGTCCCATTTGCATAACTTTATATTTTATTCATAAATTAAAAAATGTATTCATCTTATATACATCTCATTTAAAGTAGTTTTTGTTAAAGTAAATAAAGTTTAGTTTCTTGTTGTATTAGTTTAAAGGTGGCTCCATGAGGCTTCGTAGGGTTTAAGCGGTTGTTTGCAATAGCCATTTAAATCGGTTCGAGATCGATCTAAAGTAGGCCAACTTAAGAGATGGTCCAGGCTCAATCTAAAGAAACTCGTATGTAAGTATAAACGCTAATCGTGCTACCTAGCCAGACTTGAAACAACAATTATGCGCGTGCTTTCCAGACTCCTTAACTCTACATTAGGAGGCATAAAAAAGCAAGCGAAATGAAAAACAGACAAAGATTTGACACTACCAAGTAATAAAGCGGATATCAGATGAAAACTTGCCCATAACATTTGATTAAAGATACGTCGAAGACCAGAGGAACGGTGTCCTCCTATGAAAGCCCAAGATTCCAGAACAGAAGCATAAAACATGCAGAATAGTTGAATCGGCTTATATTCCAGTCGTTCTTCTCTTCTTTGTTCTCATAGCGACATCATTCGTTAGAATGTACTGTATGATGATGTTATGGTAGTGAGGTACGATATTAAAGAACATACTGAACAATATACATAAGAGGTTTCTTTTACTATGATGCACTTGCGTCGTCCACTTGCGCCCGCGCAGCTTTCCCTGTAGTCTTTAGTGATCAAAACAATATAAACGGCAAGAGAGTGCGCGCAAGATCATGACGTACCGAGTAGGAAAGGAGAAATTAAAAATGCATCTGGTTACTGAAAATAGCCCAAGCGCGTTGTTAAGAAGCTTCCCTTCCTTGTTTATGCTCTCTTGGTTATAATCATATCAGTGTAAATCACTGCCGGTAGCAGACTCCATAAGATAAGTCTTCCCTTATGGCGGCAATCACCTTATTGTAAAAGAATTCATAATAATTGTTTGATAGTAGGATAGTGTATCTCTCGATTAACCAATCGCTCATAGATTTTCATTGTATATCGTAGAAGACGTCTAAAAATGTTTAAAACGCAAGTGGAAACTCAAGTGGAAACTGTAAAGCTTTGAACATTTTATATATGTCATCTATTATTAATAAAAGGAGAGACAATGGTAATCTATGAGCGATTTGTTTTTTACAATAAAATAAAATAAAAAAAACTTCTAACAACAAGGAAAAGGTTTAAAAGAAAAAACGGTTTAAAGCGCGCACTTGATCCGTGCGCGATCGATTATATTCGTCATTTTATGTCAGTCCTCTTATTGATCATAGCTGTCAGACAATCAGATTGCGAGAATACGTTCTGTTATTGTAAAATTAACAAATTCAAACCAGCTTTTTATGTGTTTGTCCTCTTATTGACGATACATTGCGTCATATTGTCAAAGTAGTGTGGATCGGTTTACTACTTTGACAATGTGACTCTCAAGCCACGCCCATTATTGGTAATTATAGTTTTGGGAAACGGGTATTCACATAGGCCCTCCTCTTGCTACGGCCCTGCAAGATTTATCTAGTGACATAACTCGTGAAATGTTCACAAATAGGCCTAATTAACTTTGTATGAAAAATTACATGATATTCTCAATAAGTATTGTTCCTTTAATTTTATGAAGTTTATTCGTTCATATTGATGTGCATATGAAAACATTTCTACATAGAACATCATATAAACACATGTTGGACAAATGCAAATCTTTTGTTCTAAGGTTGTTCAGTACCAGTTTGCATCGAAGTTCTGTAAGTCAAATGCATATATACAAGAATATACACACCATTTCTTCTCCCTGCTTTACAACATATGGCAGCTAGCAGCAAAGTAATGAACAAAATATAATTTCGTATCGATTAAATTGATTAAAGACACCAAGCCTTCATTAGACTGTGTTGCCAAATAGAGAGATTGAAGGAAAGCCGGAAGGAATAGAAGGTGAGGGTTTCATTCATTCTTCCACCTCCCTCTCCCTCAAAGGTATATTGCTGTTAGATGGTCTAGCAATGCCCGCCAAGCAATAGCGCAGCGCACTGATTCTAAAAATAGCTTAAAGATTCGGACAAACATTGCATTCTGTCTAACCACTACGACGATTATACGAACCGATTTTATTATTTTTACTTAAAGTTACAAAGATCAACTGCGATCGGCTGTGAAAATTATCTGCTAAAAGTAAACTCGTAAGTTTGTTTGTCCAAATTTCGCCTTTGTCTTCGTTCTTATTGGCGTCATGGTTGCGCTGCGCTATTCCGTTGGTGTTTTGTATTGCCTTCACAGTTCTATATCTTAACATTTGAAATTCAAGGTCTCCATTTCACATCATGTACACCCTGAAATTGTCTTATTGAGTGAGAAAGGATCAGCCCAAGCAGAGTTTGGATAGTTTTCATCATTACAGGTTTCAAGTTTCTGCAAAAAAGAGTTGTTATACAGCTACAGCAAAACATTGACCTGCGAAAATGAAAAAGGCAAGCCATTGCAATGAAAATATAAATCCATTAATTATTTGTACGGAGCTCCAGCCGGAGCACCATAGTTATTATAAAAATGTGGTAAACTATCCAACTTAGTTTTCGTGGTCATCGCATAGGATCGGAAGAATCCTGTGTGTAACTCTAAAAGTGTCGCCCGCCCGGTGTACCGCTTTCAAATCCCACGTCATTTGGGACATGCTTTTTTTAAGATAGTTCCCTTGTTTTGCACTGCTGCATGCCGAACCAAAAGCATGAAACAAACAAAGTTTTTACGTTTAGGCATTTTTATTTCGGAAACGAAATAAGAAACATATTTAAAGCCAATTTCCACTTTTTCTCTATTTTGAGTAGAGGAATTACGATACTTATCTGACTCGCCCCATTCTCCACTCGGAACGGGAAAAATGTCAGTTTTCGACTATTTTGAGATGTTTTTCAATATAATTCAAAAACGAGAATGGTTACCCCATTTTTCATTTCAGATTTTTGAATAATGCAATGCTCGTTATTATATATCAAAATATGAAGGAACGTTTGGATAGATTTTGAAATATTTTGGTGGGAATAAATGACATGTGCAATTTTTGGACGTTTGTAGAGGCGCATATACCTGCATTTTTCACTAATAGTTCAAGAATCAAAGTCATCCAATGACTTTGATGGATTTAACATTTTAGATTATGTAATAAACTTCGAGTTATAAGTACGTGTTTTGTTTTATAAAAGTACTTTTAACTGTAAATAAAAGTTGATTACAGCTTCCGGTTTATTTCGCATTAAAACCCATAAATTGACATATTTGGAGAGCATGTAACAAAATTCCGAAGGTCGTGGGTTCGAATCCCAGCGAGGTCGGAAATTAATTTTTCCGAATTTAATTCCAAGGGCTTTCGCCCGGAATAACCTCGTTCCCAAGCACTACAACTTACTACTTCTATATCTTTGACTATTTCATTAGTGCCACGCGGTCCATATACTCTCATCTTTGAATCATAATTACCGCGACCTAACATGTATTTCACCCCGGCCTGCTCTCAGTCTGACCTCTAGCTCAGCTGGAAGAGCATCGGTAGTACAATTCCGAAGGTCGTGGGTTCGAATCCCGCGAGGTCGGAAATTAGTTTTTCCGAATTTAATTCCAAGGGCTTTCGCCCGGAATAACCTCGTTCCCAAGCACTACAACTTACTACTTCTATATCTTTAACAAAATTTAAACGAGAATGGTGACCCCATGATATCTATATTGCAGCTTTTAAATGTCCATAACATAATAAATGTCCATGCAAAGTTTGAGGACCGAAAGTTACTTTCAAGGGAATTACCTTAACGTACGAAAGCCGAGAAGGGACCTCAGACTTTAGATTATTTATGCCATTACACTGATCAAGTCTTTGCTCCGTCTCCTTTAGTTCGTATGAATTAAAAATCAACCACACCCTAAATCCATTGTTTGATGTAGGTTCATAAATTCTTCGGAAAACCCGGCCAGATTCTTAAAGCCGGGGGTGGAATTAATATCAACAGGGGAGAACGGGGCTGAATTATAAACCCGGGATAGGTTTTTAATTACACTGATATATTGTAAGCACTCTATTTCAAAAAGAACAAAGCAACAGTCATCTACCTCTCTGAATTCAATATAATTTTTTACATCGAAACAATGGAATTTAGGGCTTAGTTGATAGTTTAAACCAGTTCAAACGCACGGGCTCGGTTTTGCATTAGGATTCAAGACCTGGGGCCTGCGGCCCTTGGTCTTGAATTCTAATGCAAAACCTCGCCCGGCGTTTGAACCTTTTACGAACTCCGTTATAGCCCGTTCGGGGCCCGATTAAAGTCATTACTTGAAACTTTTTTCTTCGAGTCAGTTAAAATTCACGCTTCTTGGTAACTCAACTAAGTAACTTGTATAAATGGGAATAAATTATTTGAATCTCTGGGGACATTTATTATCGTCCTCGCTTTGCTCTTAATATTCTTTAGTTTGAACTTCTTTAATGAATAATCCCTTGTTCACGAGCTTGTTCAGCCCATGTCTTGGTATTAAGTAAAAGTCATTCAATAAATTTTTATTATATCATATGAGCTATATTATCGAGTACACTATATCCACTGGCATCCACTCTAAACGAGTATAGTAAATGCAGAACACCCGATAATATAGCTCCGATATGAATGACTTTTACTTACCAAAACACAGGGGCTATATAATGGAGTTCGATGCATACATCGAAGCAAAGACTTGATGTCATTGCATACTAAGTCTTAAATTATTATCTCTGAAATTATTTTCTCTGAAATCGTCATCTCTGAAATTATTATCTCTGAATTCAGTATTATCTCTGAAATTATTATCTCTGACATTATTATCCCTTAAATTATTATCTCTGAAATTATTATCTCTGAAATCGTCATCTCTGAAATTATTATTTCTGAAATCATTATCCCCTAAATTATTATATCTGAAATTATTATCTCTTAAATCGTCATCTCTTAAATCGTCATCTCTGAAATCATTACCTCTGAAGTTATTATCTCTGGAGTCTGAAGTCCCTTCCCGGCTTCCGTACGGCTTTCGTATTAGGTAGAGGCTATTTCGCGAGACTCAAAACGACATCCCGAAAATGACGTCACCCTCGTCGTTCCCGACGGAATGATTGTCTCGATAGTAAAGCTACCGGAAATCATGCCGTGTTGAAGTCGTGTTGCCGTTTGTTGAGCGTTTGAACGTGTAAATCGTGATTAAATTTTAAATAAAAATAAGAATATCTCAATAATGTTGTACCTTATGTTATAAAAATCGTTTTATGGCCATTAATTGAAAGAAGAAACAACGTCAGCCTGATTCACGCGAAGTAATGTAACAAACTTATGAACACTATTTCGCGTGACTGAAATTGACCACCGGAAGTAAATATGATGGATAGTCCTTTTTGGCGGGAATTTCAGAAATTTGCCGGGAAATGTAGCAAAAATCTTGATGGAGATGGACTGTATTTTGAATCATTTGAATAACTTCACATCTCTGCAGACAAATTTTCAGTGGCGGATCTAGGAGGGGGAGGGGGGGTTGGGGGTTGCAAACCCCCTATGAAAGCCATCGTGATTTATTATTGTTATTATTATTCATGACAACACCAACAGCATAGCAAGTTTTATTAAAACAGGGGTGCTGAACACATTTTGCTCGCTTTTTTTCTATACACCGTTGTCAAACTGAAACAACCATGCTCGCCTGCAGCAAATAATCATCTCTCTAATCCCTTGGTCTGCTATATCTCTCCACCATGTTGGCATTTTTAATTTAAAAAAATACTAAGCTATCATCATGAACATTCCTCCTGCCCTCTACCCTCCTCCTCCTCGAGTCCCTGGAAAAAAATTCAAGAGCAATTATTCTGATTTATAAGTCACAACTATGACTACTGTAGTAATAAATGATTTTTATAGCATATATGTATTAAATTTTTTTTATTTATAAGATGTTATCTCATTCTATACAAATGGCATGGATCACAGAGACATTCTGAAGTATTTGTTAATAGCATGTTGCTTAACCTGGAAAATGAAATGAAAAATCCTAAAAGAATTTGCATTACACCAAAACTGAAAGAACAGAAAGAGAAAAATGAAATAAATAAATTGAATTTGGTGTGAAATGATTGTCCAGATGAGTGCGGTCTTGAAAAAGACTGTTGTTGGTGGTGACTGACGTTTCCACAACCTGAGTGTTGTCATCTTCAGTCCAATGAGAAAATGAGACATAGTTGATAGTAATATTTATCTGTAACAAGTAATAAAAATAGAATTAATTGAGTGAATTTATCAATCTATCTACATGCGATATATATTTATTAAATCTTTTTTCTATAAAAAAAGACCAAAATAGATGATGGTAAAAAACATAAAGTGTTATTTGAAGATGCTAAATCAACAACTTCTAGCAGAATAGAGTTTGATGGCGTACCATTCGTGATAAATGGCAGGATGGTATCATGGTATTGACAGAAACAAGGCTGATAAAAGGCAGGTACTAAAGTTATGAATAGAAACAAGTCAATGTCTCTCTTTACTGTCTCTTTAAAGAAATCTATCTACACTGTTGCAGGAGACTGGTGATCATTTTTCATTTAAAAAGCGAAGATTTCTGGTTCAAAATACTAAAAAGTTTGGCTGCCCTGCCCAAGTTATCATGCATGAAGTGATACGATTCCCAGGCTATGTAGTTTTGGTACTAGTCATGATGAAAAATTAACAAAATAACATTGTGTAGTACTACCAGAAACTAGCCCCCCTCCTCACACACACATAGGGTTGTCGAATTTCTTAGGGGTGGGGCTGGATCAAAAAACCATACCCTGTTCATTAGATCATCCCTGTATAGTCCATTTATGGGAGTACCCCACCCCCCACTCCAGGCCTACAAGTATGAGGAGCCTGTAAGCACCTACATGCCTACAAGCCTACGAGCCTATGTGCCTACATTATTGCATCATCAATTTTAAGTTAATATCACCTTAAATAGATTTAAGTTCCAGCTTACATCTATTTTCATAAACATGCTGCCTCGGTGCTCTGAGCTGCAGGCTGAATGGGTTTTCGCTGCCGCCAATCAAAAATATGAAAGGTACCGACCGATTAGGTTTGATTGATGGTAGCGAAAAAAACAAAATTTCAGCGCGCAACTCAGAGCACCGAGGTCGCATGTTTATGAAAATAGATTTAAACTGATTAAAATATATATATTCTAAAAAGAACATAGTTTCGACATAAAATTGTGAGTTTTGAGAGAATATTTGAGCTTAAAATATCTTGTCATTTTGGAACTCGCGAAGTAACGTCCAAAGTTTAAAACAACTATTTCGTGAGTCCCAAAATGACACAATAATAATGCACTGTCATTTTGGAACTCGCGAAGTAACGTCCAAAGTTTTAAAAAACTATTTCGTGAGTCCCGAAATGACACAATAATAAAACATTGTTACGATTTTGCAAACAATTGCTGTTAAATAATTTGCTTAAAATCTTACCTTTATTTTTGTAAACTTTGAGGTAGTCCTCATGTAAAAAGAGAAAAGCTTTAAGAAAAGCACAGAGAAAAGTAGTAGAAACGCATCGTCTCCATCTTGTTTGTTGTCGGTCACTTCTTCAAGAGTCGGTGTCACAGGGATTTGTGTTCCCCCGAGTTATGTGTTCCCCCGAACACTGGGCACTAGTGTTTTGTGTTCCCCCCTCCTCTCCCTATGAAACATCTTTTGACACGATTCTCTCCCCCAGAACGAGGAATCTCTATAAATGATTTGTTTTCGGTTGTGACAAACTGGCTAAATCTGAGAATTTTCTTCAAATCTAAATTCAACGAACGAATTCAAAAAATCATGAAAGCTTCACAGTATGATAATGTTTTTACCTATTTAGGCCGAAAGGAACATCCTCTTGATTTTGTGAATAAAGAAAAATATGTTTTACAAGAAGTTCTTGCTCGAAATAATTGCACACGAAGAAACTCATTAGCATCTCGTACTATGGTACGTAGAAAAAGGAGGGAAAAAGAGAGTGGTAATCAGAGGACGTGAAGAGAAGCAAAGCCAGGTTCTTTGAGGAGTGCCATTCATCTATTTTCGGCGCCCATGTAGGGCTAGATAATATTGAGCAAAGAAATTTTGCATATGAATTTTGCCGAGACCAAGAAAAGAACTCGCTTGAATTATTGCATTCGGTAAATACAATTTTATCTCTCAAAATACCAACGGCAGTAGAGGATCACGCGGTTATACGGTTTACGATAAAGATGTACGATAGAAAAAGTCCACTGATTTATTTTTCGATTTTAGATTTAAAATGTCCTTGTTCTGGGGGAGAGAAACGTGTCAAAAGATGTTTCATAGGGAGAGGAGGGGGGAACACAAAACACTAGTGCTCAGTGTTCGGGGGAACACATAACTCGGGGAACACAAATCCCTGTGACATCGGCACGAAGGAACAAATCCGTCGGGAACACGAGGGTGACGTCATTTTCGGGATGTCGTTTTGAGTCTCGCGAAATAGCCTCTACCTTCGTATTAACGAGCTTTTTATCATTTTAGTGTAAAAATTGTAAAAAACGAAACAAAACATTATGGAAGAATTCATGGAAGAAAAGAATTCGCCACAGTGTGAAGATAGAGGGTAGGGCATTTTCTATTTTGTTTTATTTGGCTTATATAAAGCCGATGTCTAAAGTTCCTGCCGATCGGATCTGTCGAAATATAAATCCAAAACAACAGACATGGGACAATCGACAATGAGCTGAAAATTGGCGCGAAAATAGCTAATCGATATTCATTCGGAATACCTCGGAAAACTTCTTGAACCAATCTGAACCGTTTATTTCTACAAAATTCCAAATAATATTTTCAATACAGTGAAAACGAATTAAAATTTTCTTGACATAAATACATATTTGGAAAACTCTACAGTGAGAAAATGAATAGATTAAAATTGTACTATTATTTTTTATTCGTTCGGAAAACCGCGGTAAAGCACGTAGGACTGGGTGCTAGTTACATTCCGCTCTCCAAAACTCAAAATGTCGGCCGAAGAAGACACAGAACTTAGAGATTTAGTGGCACAATCACTGGAAAGCAAAGGAGTTCTAGGGAAAATTAGGGTAAGAAAAAGTCAAGATTTTAAGTTTTATTTCATTCTTAGCTTCATAAATGCACTATTTGACACACACACACACAAATGCAAAAATCTTCATTTGACACTTTTTGGTGAAGTCGAAAATCTTTACTCTTTTTCATCGGAATAAGAATACAAGATGGTTATTTTGTTTTTATTATTTGCTGATAGAAATGATTGATCACTTGGTATTTGCTTTTGAACTTTAAACGCATTTGATATTGTAATTACGAAAATTACGAAGGATTTTGGCTCAATTAACTAAAAATGTTGTTGCAAACAAAACTACTTGGCTTACTTCAGCTTATTTGTTTTTTGTTTTTGCAAGTATTGGTAATCGTTTCCCCCCTAGTGATTTAAATCATGATAAAGCTCGTAATTATACCTTGAAATATACTAATATTTAAAATAATTTCGGGTAAGGGAGGAACCATTAGATAGTTGAGGTGGGTGGGGGTACTGCAGGAATTTATGCATGCACGATATCTATTTTGTGCGAACAACGCTTGCACGCATTTTTTTTGTGTGTGGTCAATATTTCTTTTCCATTGGAAAGGTTGGGCGATCTTTTTTGTAGTAGGTGCTTGCTCAATACGTTATTTATTTTAGCAACCACCCACCCCCTTCAATTACCTAATGGTCCCTTCTTAAGACTTATAAATATGAGTGCTGTGACAGTCTAGACAGCAATCATAGTCTCAAATGAGTTTGTTTTGGTAGGCGGGCAATATATTTTTGAAATAGTTGCGAAATATAAATTAAGTGTTTTTTATTGCTTTTAATCCAGGCTCAGTTACGAGCAAGTGTGTTTTTAGCCTTGGAAGAGCAAGAAGAAGCAGAGGTCTGTATTATTATTTTCTTGAAGCCCACAGGCAGCCCAAAGAAGGTTCTTGTGTATGGATTACTGTTTGAGGAAATGTGTCGGAGTTAGCATATATATGGTGACAACTGAAATTAGGGATAAATTTTGCACATGTTTGTGAAAATGTTTGATAGATGTGTTGATCATCACAGTGAATGAGCGATCTAAGCGAACGCTGTAAAGAAAGACTTGAAAAAGTGATTTCAAGCTTCAACGGGAATCGAACCCATGACCTCCGCGATGCCGGTGCATCCAAATGTTTGACAAACACAATTGAAATTTCCCCCTAAGTTCACAAGTTACCAATGTGATTACCAATTATAGTGCGACTACTCCAACCAAAGACTTCTCGACAAATTTTCCACAAATTATCCAATAGTGTTTGAGTATTTAGACAATAGATTAGAAGCAAAATTTTGAATATAAATATTCTTCTGTTATTCCGGTTGGTAAAACTAAATGATGAAGAAGAGCTTGTAATATATTTTCTTCCACGCTAGTTTCACTAGCCATCATCTACATATTTTCTTCGCAAATTAGTGATTTGTGTCACCAAAGATAACATATAAAAATAGTATTGTACAACTTCAAATACGACAGGAAAGCAAATTAGAGACCGAATAAAACACAGTCTTTATGATTACAGTTTGTTTCTTCCAGACAAAGATATAATCAGGCTGACACTGTTAGATCTTAACACTATGTTGTTATGTGACAGCACGTTTATATTTGACAACAAAGGTGCCGGCAGTCTTCTAAGCTGTTTAAACCCATGGAAATTTTCCGATTTGTAGCAATTCTATTGTTCAGATTCCTACTTTTGATTGGCTAATTTGTGGAAAATTTGTCGAGGTGGCTTTGATTGGAGTGGTCGCACTGTAATATCATAAAAAGGACAAATTACGACAGAGAATTCTTGCAGTCGTAAGCTTAATTTTATTTAAGTGGGTAGAATTTGAGCCTAATTGATGAACACGAGAAAAATATTTCAAACGTTGTTTTAAAATTTCCTCCTCTTAACAGTCTGAATAAACTAGATGCCATTTTGTTTTGAAGAAGGAAAAATCACACAAAATCACCATGGCAGCAATGAAATTTCACATGTGAAATTACATTGAATTTTACCTTGAGATTTGGGAGTAATTTGTTCTACAGTATGTGGTATTAGTATAGGTAATAGGATGACATGCTGTCCAATTTGGGAATAATTGGATGAATAAAAAAATTCTGAGGACTGACAAAATTGGAAGAGACCCATGTTATAGAGCTCTATAAACACTTGGTTGAAGCTTTGCACAGTTGTGCATGCCCTTCTTGGTTTATTTCCGTTCGTCTTTAACCTTTATATCCCAATCTTTGCAATAGAAATGTTCTTCTTAGTTCCTTTTGCCTCCTCTTCATACCATGCTTTTGCTTTCTCCTCGGATTGTTTTTAACAACGTTATCCAAATATTTTAAATTAGAAAATGGAGTTTAAGATAGATGTCCAGAGAAAATCACTTCAATCCATTAGCTTTTTTTATTTTTGAGTTCTGAATTTTGCTAAAAATTTTCTTTCGAAACTAAACTAGCCAAGATGGTAATATTCAAAATTCAATATCTCTAAAACAAGCCATGGACACCCATTTTTCTTTTCATTTTTTGAATCAGCAATTCAGCAATTCTGTATGTATAATATCTTTCTAAGAACTTTTTCTGATGAGAAAGCATTGGTATAAACCTCTTGTCAATCATTGAATATATTTTTATAATTCCAGAACAAGGTTCCTCTTTCAAACCCAAATCTGAAGAAGTTTTTAAACACCAGTGAAGGTAACTATTATTTTATTCATTGGGTAGTTTCAAAGAATATCAATACCCCTAGTACATGGGTGGCAAATTCTCCTTCGGATTACCAAAATGTCATCAATGATAGGGGTGTGGATATTTTCTGAGATCTCCTGTTTCAAAGGAGTTTTTCTTTTTTCCGACTATAATGTTTCATATAAAATATCGTGGAATTTCTGTATCAGTTATTAAGTTTTATACAGTACATGTTATATATAATAATTGATTATTCATATTAAAAACATGACTTTATAATGATTTCTTCAGGACGACTCGTTGCTGGACTTGTTAAAGAATTTTTGGAATTTTTTGACTTGGATTTCACAATAGCAGTCTTTGATCCAGAGAGCAGTTTTGTAAGTTTTTCCTATACTTTATATAATAATTATTATGTTATAGGCTATAAATAAAGGGCAAAATTAGCACTTGGATGGCCAAACATCTCTTAGAGAAGATATCCCAACCCCTACCTCAGCAATGGCATTGACCTTCTTACCCCCTTGCCTTTGGGAATTCCTATGGCCCAAGGAACTCCATGCATATTGCCCAGTCACCCCTCTGGAATTCCATGTCATCCCATATTATTTTTCGTTCTAGAAAAAGAAATAATCTTTGTTTTTATTTCATAAGAACTTAAAAATCAAAGTAGAAAAGCACAATACCGTACATGTATTACCACTCTCAAATTATGGAATACAGTGTAAACTTCACCAAAGGTATTGTGTATACAAGGACTGCGGACCACCCTAAAAAGTGAGGGGGGGTTCTTAGATTAGGAAATATAAGAGACTATAGTATTGGAAAAGGAAAAGTGAGCCATGCCCCCCAGTCCCGTCTACGCTGTGCCCTGTTAAATCTTCAAAAATAATTTCCAGGGAAAATATAATTTATCATAACTTATCTTTGGTCTTCAACATTTTCTCTAGCTTCTAAGCTTAGGGCAGCCATAAAATTAATGATTTGTTGTTTTTTTTAATATAAAATACGTATTTTTCGCCATTTTTGTTATTTCTGAATAACTGCTGATCCGTGTCTGTCAAGCAACAGACACTTCAGTGCAGGCCGATTTGAAAAATATAGTTTTGATCAAAGTTGATTCAATCGAATTAATCTGTGCCTAAAGTATATGAAGATATAGAAAATAATATAGATAAGTTATAGTGCTTGGGAACGAGGTTATTCTGGGCGAAAAACCCTTGGAATTAAATTCAGAAAAATTAATTTCCGGCCTCGCTGGGAATCGAACCCACGACCTTTGGGATTGTACTACAGATGCTCTACCAGCTGAGCTAGAGGTCAGACTGAGAGCAGGCTGGGGTGAAATACATGTTAGGTAACAGTAATTATGATGCAAAGATGAGAATATGTAGACCGCGTATCACTTATGAAATACATGAAGATATAGAAATATAGATGTTATTGTGCTTGGGAACAAGGTTTAGCGGGCGAAAGACCCTTGGAATGAAATTCGGAAAAATTAATTTCCTAAAGTAAATGCCTAAAGTATTTGATCCACTTACAAACACATCCAGTACAATCTTATTATAGGCAGTAATGATTTTTTTTTTTTGCTGTTTTACAATACTAGACCAACATTAATTGCATGTTTTCTTAAGTTTTCTAAATCTTAATCTGTTTGCAGTCCTGTTTGCAAATATTGCTCTGAAGCATCTGCAATTTTGGATTTAGTAGAGCTGACAGTGAGTTAAGTTTGGGGGCAATCAGATCAATCAGAGAAGAATAAGACAAGATCAAATCAGCACAACTGAGTGGAGTGCAATTTCATCTGAAATCAAACAATTTATCTGCTTTGTAATCTCTGTTATTAACCTGTAGTTTAATGCTGCGTAGCTCATCATTCCAGTTTATGGGCTCTTAAGATTGTTGACCTGCTATGGATAATCTTAGTCCAAGGATAACAGTTGTACATAGCAGGAGCTCGTCAAGGGCAGTTTCAGAGCCTGGCATCCCCATAATTTGCTGCATGTGCATGTACTCTTACTACTTTGAATGGTGTTGTGAAACTGCGATATTTCATGGACTGTTGGACTGTTGAGATCTAGTGGAATCTAGGTCGGATTTGGTGATGTGGTTCCGCTGCCCAACCAACAAGATATAGAAATATAGAAAAAAAAATAATAGAAAAAGATAGAAATAATACAGTGGAACCCTGCTCTAAGGACACCAGCTTAATAAGGGCACCTGGTTATTAAGGACAGGTTTCAAAGTCACAAAGAAAGCTCAATACATTTTCTGTTAAATTAACCTGCTTTATAAGGACACCTGTTAATAAGTACACAGTTTTTAAAGTTTTGATTGCAGCAAAACACAAATCCAGCATATCCTAGCTAAGAAAGAGAAAATATTGCAAGACTACAGCTGAAGTAAGACTGCTAAACGAGCTAGGACATCAAATTTTAAAGATGTAGATGAAGCTTTGTAGCGGAGCTCCTGCGCGGGCCGAAGGCCCGCGCGAGCGGAGCACCATACCTAAGAAAAAATGGTAAACTATCGAGTTGATTTTTCATGGATTGGCTGACGTCACTTCCGTCCGTCCGTCCGTCCGTCCGTCCGTCCGGGCGTGTACACAAGCATTCCGATTGGCTGGTTAGATTTTTTTTTGGCGGGAATATCGACGCGTTGCAACATCCGGGTACACATAAAGAAAGGTAAATCCGGCTATTAAACTTTTGTAAAAAAAACGTTTTACACACGTATAGAAATACCGAACGATAACAACACAAGCTTATATTTATATTTACTCTATTTACGATGGAACCCCTTTCCGAAATCGATATGTCGAAAGAAAGCTCAGAGGAGAATGAAGCCAAAAAAGAAAGGCCAGAATCAAGAGTTTTTTCGAAAGAGGAAAAACTCTGGTGGCGTGAAAAAGGAAGGCAAAGACGAAGGACTCACCAAAGAAAAGCGGCAAGCAGAGAGAGAGATAGAGAACGCAAATCCAGGCGGGACTTCGATTATAAACAAGGAGAATATGATCGTGAAAGAAAAAGAAATATGAGGCAAAACTTGACGGATGAACAAAGAGAAAATGAACGTGAAATACAAAGGAATTTGAGTCAAAACTTCACGAATGAACAAAGAGAAAATGAGCGTGAAAGACAAAGGAATTTGAAGCAGAACTACTAGCTAAGGCGACTCTCAAATGCACAGAAAAAAACCGCTTTAAGGCAAGTTATAGACCAAAGACAATTAAAAAACTTTCATGTATTCAAAGATGGATTAAGAAGTGTTCTTCAAGAATTCAGGTGTGTGGTTTAGCAAATAATCGTTTATTATTTTTTGACAAGCATTTTTTCTCGACGAATCGACAAATCATTCGCAAAGACTTTCCCTCAAAACTTTTAATATTTCTGTAGATAAGCTTAATTTATTTTAATGTTGGAGTAAATATAACATGAAGAGCATATTACAACAAATATTCGTCCTTTATTTAGCTTTGTAAATCTTTAGCAATTCGGTTAACGTTGTAAAACGTTGTTTTTAACCAACTATCGTATGTTTTTCGTTCAAGAAAGATTCGCCTCCTATCCGGGTTCCCATCTTCAAAACAACGAAGACTTTCATAATACTTTTATTTCTACAGATAATTTAAGTATTGAATGAAATATAAATTTACACTGACCAAATATTCAACTGTTTATTAAGCTATTCGAGCAAGTCTGATTATAAAAATGAGCTTAAATTTGTGTTGTTGAGAGATGTTGTTGTAGAAAGACCTAGACTTTCACTTAAAAAAGCCGTAAAAAATATTCAAAAACATTTACAAACGCCAATTTACTGACAAAGAAATTCGTCATTTTGCATTGCCTTTTTGCATTGCTTTTATTTTCTATTTTGTCTCAGTCGTTCTTGTCAAGTTTAACTGAATGTAAAACGTCTCGTTTTGTAAAAGACGTAATCATTTAAAGTAAGCTTATATTTTGCTCCAAGTCTGTTTTTTTTGGTCTTGATTTGTCCTAAATCTCCAGATTTTCGATTTCAATGAAAGACATCCGAGGTAAATTTCACTGAACTTGATATTGTATTGAATTATCTGTAGTTATCTTTCGTTTTTTTTTAAGTAAAAGAGATTCAAAGCCTAAGAATGTCGGTTTTTTTGGAAAAATTTGTCGAAAAATCTTCCAAGAGCAAAACTAGCCCCTGGGGGTGGTGGTGAGTTGTGTACAAAATTCCTAAGTGTGAGAGTATGTACTCGCGCTAAACAAAACAACAAAAAAAACAATGTAGTGCATTTCGATTTGATTTCACTGCATGGTTCTTATTATGGGAGAAATTATCTTCATCTCGAATAAAAAATAATTGAAGATTTTTCCCCCTATCTTATTTTTAACTTTCAGTTTCATTCAAATTGTTCTCCCTGTGACTTCCGTATCGGGAGCTCCGCTTTTAGGCAGTGCCTAAATATATATATTATGCATGGTACCTGAAGGCAAGAACCAAACAAATTCTGGCCACTGGACCTATGTTGCAAGAGAAAGCCAAAAGAGTCAGCGAGGAGCTAGGACAGACTGAATTCAAAGCGTCTAATGGCTGGCTGGATAGATTCAAGAAACGATATAACATCAAAAGCAAAGTGATTAGTGGAGAAGCTGGAGATGTCAAAGAAGAGACAGTTAACTTGGAAGGAACTTCTAACTGGCATCTTGAGTGGCTACTCTCCAGAGAACATTTTAAACATGGATGAAACAGGTCAAGTATTTCAGACTCTCCCCAACAGATCTCTAGCTGATGTAGCAAAGCAATTTTATAATGGCGGGAAAAAATCCAAAGAGCGAGTGTCATGAGCTTTTTTCGTGAATGCCGCTGGCAGGAAAGAAAAACCAATTGTTATTGGAAAGTCGAAAAAGCCTTGTTGCTTCAAAGCAACCAGATTCTCGTCACAACTTCCTACTCATACTCCAGTCAACCTAAAGCTTGGATGGAATTCAACATTCTTGACAGAGTGCTAAATAAACTCAACAGGAAATTAGCTTCTGAGAATAGAAATGTTTTTCTATTCTTGGACAATGCCCCATGCCACCCCCCAGATATGAAAGGCAAGTACGACCACATCAAGGTCGTATTTTCCCCCGCAAACTGCACTTCTAAGCTTCAGCCACTTGAGCTTGGCATTATTCAAGCCTTTAAACTTAAATACATGAAACTAATGATGACACATATTGTTAGCAAAATAGATGAGTGCAGTTCCGCCACAGTCTTGGTATGATGCATGGCAATGTTGTTACGATTATCATGTTTCACAACTGCACTTTGATGTTCCTCACGTCTGGTATTAAACGATCTACCAGTCTCTCCAATATATGTAGCCTCACAATCATTACATGAAATTTCATAAATAGCTCGAGTCGGCCATGCAATTGATGGGAATCTAGTGAATGTCTTTCTTTTTGCAACAATAGAAAGCAATGCCTCTTGCTTGAGAGCTGGTTTACAAAATTTGAGCTGAATCCACTCAAGTTAGTGACGCGAATCATCTCTTAACTTCACCTATTGTTCTATTGTTTATTGTGGCAGTATAAATAAGACCCATATCTGACTTTTTTCTTCACTTGACTCTGAAGATGACTTCCGCACAGGTTGTCGAAACATCAGTCACATCAAACAGTCCTTCTAAGGACTACATCCACCCGGATGATCATAATATAAATATTATCTCTTCGAGAAATATTGTTACTTCGAAAAATATCCATTCACCTGGGTTCAGACCATTCTTTGTAATAAGATGTGTGTAAATCTGTAGATCTTTTATAATCCATTAGGTGTAGATTGGACAGTAGATCATGGGAATGCATGTCACCATCAACAATCACGGAATTTCTTTAAATAAGATTATACAGCACAGTACAGTATAGTACAGAAAGGATGTAGTAGTGCTTGTCCAGAATGTGCTTTTGTTTCAGTTTAGGCTGTTGTATTGAACATTGTAGCTGCAAGTCTGCAGTACAGTGAAAAGAAAAAGTCAACAAACAAAGCTCACAGACTTCCTTAAATGAAATTGTACCCTACATGTAGTTCTTGTATAGTAATGAACTTTTTGTTCCAGTTTAGGTTGTTATATTGAACATTGTAGTTCAAGGTTTACAGTACAGTAAGGATAAATGGTTAAAAGTGCATTTTTGGCTGTTTTTCTGACACCTCGGTTAATAGGGACACCCTGTTATTAAGGACAGTTTTATCTGTCCCGACGGTGTCCTTATTAACGGGCTTCCACTGTAGATAGAAATTAATTTTTACGAATTTAATTCCAAGGATTTACACTTGGAATAACCTCATTCCAAAGCACTATAACTTATCTATATTTCTATATCTTCATGCATTTCATAAGTGATATGCGGTCCACATATTTCCATCAATAATTAGACTACGAGCTAGGTCGAGTTCTCTTGTGTCAACTATTATAATTATTACTACTATTTGACTCATAGAAAATGAGAACGAGCAGTCTAATTGTTTTAGAATAAACCTACTAATAACAGTAGCTAATCTTATAGTATTGAAAACAAAGAATGACACTGAAAACTTCACCACTAAACAAAGCAACGGTCCACCAGCGGCACCGTTTCCAATCATATTTGTGAACTCAACTGGAAGTATTAACGTGAAGCTTAAACTTGTTCTATTTCTATAGCTTTTTGTCTCTATTATTACTGTCAAAATTCTCATTCCAAGATTTTTTACCTATCAATGAGCGATAAACTAAAATAATTTATTTACGAATACTTGGTTGTTGTCAGATGATTCAAAAAAATCATGAAACCGGAGGGCCACATTGTGTTGAAATTGCTATTATGTTCCATTCCTTCCCTTGATACAGTCTTATATTTTCTACAATCGATTTAAAATTTTTTTTAGAGAAAACTTGAGCATGTATTTGTTTGTTTTTCGCTACTGGCTATCCATCACAGGATATAGAATATTGGGAGGCTTTTGTTTGGAAAAGCTGTTTTCTTTGAGTTGTTTTTATACAATGTGAAGGTAAAGTACGATTAAAAGACTACAATGCAATTGTACTACAAAGATCAGCTGCTACTATTATCCACTCTTTTCACATTTAGTGTTTCAAAAACGATTACCCATCTCTCCTTTAGGAATTCGTGATCTGAAAACCTCCCTACTCCTAAAGATTTCCAAAATGCCACCCATGGTAGGGGAGGGAAAAGATATTTTCTGGAACTACCCATTGACTGCATGGTCACACGCTAATCAGTACAAGATGGCTGGTCATCATGTGTGCTAAATGAGGAGTAATCATTTTGGCCCAGATACACAAGTCATATAATTATTTCTTACGATAAATATAATATGTGCTCTCTGATAACTCTGCTTTATTAGTGAATGAGGCATAGCTGCTTATGCTGTCCTAATGCAAATTTGCAAAAAAGTGTACTAAGGAATCAGCATTGAAAACTGCATGAATGAAACTCTTCTTTCTAAGTAAAATAAAACAAATAAAAGAAAAACTGCTTTTTTTCTGTTCTCTGTTCAGTAATTTCTTTAATCTTTTTAAAAATCAGATTCATATTCACAATGTTCAATATTCTTTAATTTATTATTTTAGATTATGTGTAAAGAACTCAGTTATTTTAAGAGTGTGTCCATGATAGGACCAGGCAAAACCAGGCAGGGGGTGCTACATGGGGGTTCACCGATTTTGCTGAAATTTGGCACAGTTGTAGGTCTTGGCGAGTTATTTACTATCCTAGAGTATTAGTGGGATCCGTCATTTTGTTGGTGAGTGAGGGTACCCCCCTAAAAATACCCATTTTGATCCAAAAACCAATATAAATCTGCCTCATTTTTACTGAAGCAGAAAAACTTTATTATTGATTGCAGAGATGTAAAACTTTTTTCTTTATAAAATAGAGATGTCAGTTAGTGTCACCAGGCAAGGAGGTGTATTTTTCTTTTAAGCCGTTGCCATGGCAACAGTATCTGTGAGACCAAAAATTGCCAAAATTGAATTTACTGTAATATCTTGTGATTCAGAGGTCAATATCTCCAATGTTCACACTGAAAACATCAAAAATGGATGCTAGGCAATTCAATCTATGTCTTGAATTACTAAAACAAGAATACAAATTGCGGGCACTTGTTAACCTTAAAATATATGACGGATTTGCTCAACCCTATTTGAACAATATCACAAAATTCAATGAGATTCAATCCAATAGGAAAACTGGTAAACATCCTCCAAAAAGCCTTAAATTGGCTTCTAATAAACAATTAAAGTTTATATTCTTCTGCAATGTAAGTTATTTTCAAGGATCATCAAAATTAACTTCAAGCGGAGACTTTTGTGTAGACGTGTACTAGCACTTTTTACTTAATACCCTTCATTATGATTGTGAATCGTGTTGCATTTTGGATTATTCGCCGGAACAACTTACTAAACACCAGAATGGGACGTATTTTCCATGTAGATGAAGGAAAAAGCTTGTATTTGGGGTTTAGAGCTTGAAGACTTTCTTCGTTTATAGACAGCAGGATCATTATAATTATTCAGTCGTAGGGGATATTAATCGTCCAGCTTTTTAAAATAACTTGTTATAGCTTTGTATAATATAAGGCACAAAATTAAATTAATTTGCTAGCTTGCAGCTAGTTTATCGAATAATATATACCTAAGAAATTACCAAACCATACACTGAGAATGTCCATGTATAAAACTGCAGGCCTTCTGACGCCGGTTGGCATTGGTCAGTCGGCAGCATATAATTTTATCAGCGGTTACACCCTTCATTGTACCAATGTTTAGATTTTAAACTCGTGTTTTGTCGCCCATCCTACGGAATATTTTTGGAGAAATGTCATTTTGTCGAACACCAAAACAGATAGCATGTTCAATAGGTCGTAGACATAAGACAAAGTGTGGTTTGTCATCGAGATATCCCAGTCAGACGGAGGTGATACTCGTATCAGAATGTAGAAGAAACGCGATGACACACTTGCGAAATTTTAAACTTTCTAGAGAACAAGTATCAGAGGGTGATCTCATACTGTTAAGAGTTGGTTTATTTGTAAATGGTTCGAACAGTATGACTGTTTGTCCAAAGCACAGAGAGGTTCTCGGCATCTACTGGCGGCCAGTCCATCGTTGTCAACATCCTTTGCACAAATCGCGCAAACCCGGAAAATGTGATAGAGGAGTCGCTTCGCAAATGTCTAGAGAGATCAAAGAACAGTGGGATGTTCTTGTTCAAATTGGATCAGGTAAGATCACTACTACCCTTGAAAATTATGTAAAATAATCACTGGACAGAGCAAACATAATAACATTGTGCGACTTCAATGGAACTGAAATTTACAAGGCGCGACGTGCGTCTCACAAAATAATTTATGCAAACACAGAGAAATGCTCATTTATCAAGCTCTCCCCACATCTTCTTTAGCGCTTTGTGATGTATTTGAGAGAGAGAGAGAGAGAGAGAGAGAGAGAGAGATTTAGAGGGGGAGCGAGAGAAGAGAAGAAGAAGAATGGGTAATATCTATGGAAAGTGGGATGCCTCCTTATTGTGCATGCATTGGACTTCTGTGTTGGGGCCTTTTTAACCGTACTCACACAGATATGATATAAATATATTGATATTAGAAATTTGTAGGCAATGCAGAGAGGAGCATAAAAAGCACATAGAAAAGTCATTTTGCCCCAAGGTGAGAGACCACGACGTCGCTGTAAATCTTGTAAGTATAAAATGTAATATGCTCGCAAGTAAAGTCCACAAATCTAATTGCTTCATTTCTTTCTTCTTCTTTTAGTTCCCTGATAGTCCTGGAAGCTCTTTCAATGAGGTAACGTTTGAGAATGCAGATAAGCAGGTAATTCATGGACAGTTTCAGACTTACAAATAGGAAAGCCATAAGTAATGTATTTTACTGATTTCTTTTTTAAAGGAGTGTCTAGACGAAAAGCGTGACTTTAGTATCCAAACTGACATAGACGTCGATGAATATTTTGCAAGCCCTGACAATGCCGATGATAAGGACTGGACATCAACACCTCAAGTCAGTAAAAATTTCTCAGCCTTAAACAGCTTTTTAAGACTTGTCCATGGGCGTGTATTAAGTCCTATTAGGTCACAGTGCAGTTTACCTGTCAATGATATGGCGGGTTCAACTATTCGCTATTATAAAAGAAAGGCTTTGGAGTCCTGTGAAGCTGTCTTGCATTGTATTGCGCCTGGCCAATCAAATGCACTTCTTGACCTTATAAAAAAAGATGATACGTCACCATTATTTCCATCTTCCAAGGAAAGCGAACTGATAAATAGGTTAGTCATGCTTTACGAAGAATCAACCTCATGGTCCACTAAAAGAGAGATACTCTCGCTGTTTGTGCAGGATTATACAAAAGCTCAATTGATAACGATGATTCCAGGACTGTCTAAATGGCGTATGATGAGGCGCGCAAACATGCTGCTCTTATTGGGCCAGGAAGACCAATTGATGTACCCGAAGTTCACCGACTGAGGTTAAACCCAGTTAAAGTTGATCACTTCATCGATTTTATATCGAGCCCAAATTATTTACAAGATGTTGCCTTTGGGACAAAAGCTATCAAACTGAGCAACGGAGAAGCATTTGAAATACCCAATGTGGTACGGACCGTCACGACTTCCAGACTTGTTAACCTATATTTCTCATTCTGCCATGAAAAAGACTTTGAACCGCTGGGAAGATCAACTCTATTTGGTATCCTCAAGGTATGTATATTAAAAATGGTGGACATACTAGTCATTCCCTAAGTCTTATCAAGACTCTTTCGTTTATTTTTTTATATCTTTTCTGATAAGGTATGTGCAGCATCCCAGCAAAAAAGCCTCAGTGGACTAGACAACATTGCTACAGAAGGATCTTCAGCCTTCCAGGCTTTACACGACGTTGCTGCACAATTATCCAGAGCAGGTAAAAGCATTAGTCATAAATAGGAATATAGTGGCGTATACTTAGTTGACTAGTTTTTACCGGTGAATGGATTTATATCTTTAGGAAAGCCCCTCTCTTGGTGTAAGAAAGTTCAAGAGCAACTGAAGTGTAGTAAAAACTACCTTAAGGCAGATTACAAGATCCATATCGCGTCTGAAAGCAGGTGCGCAGATCATTGTCGCAAATATGCCATGTCTTCCTCTGAGAAAGAATTTCAAACTAGCTGTAAACATAAACACGATGTTAGATGTGATCAATGTCAGATGCTAAAAACGTCGCTCGAAGAAATAGAGGCTACCGCAAAATCTACAGATATAAAATTAAGGTTTGTATTCAGTAATATTCCATTAGTATACGTTGTCTGCTTAAACCGATCGCGATATTAGTTTTTTTTTAATGCAGTTGTCATTTTTATCACTAGCGATGACCAGTACGAAGAGATCATCCATGACATCGACATCGCAGTAGTTAAAGTTAAAGCTTGGAAGGCTCACATACTGAGGACAGTTCACCAGGAAACTGCTAAGAGTTTTGTATTAGACGGCCTCAAGTCGACACAGATCATGATAATATTAGATTGGGCAATGAAGTTCATCCCAGCCTGCTACAGAGAAACCCAAGCGGATTGGTACGGAAAAAAGGGTCGGCCATGGCATGTATCTGCTGTTATTACGAAAAACGGCGAATATGGAGAGTTGGAGGTGAGTTTACATTCGATTGGAAATGCTTTTAAATCAGTTGCCTTTTTTTTCAAGTACTAGATAAATGTAATTGATTTCTGTTAGGGACCGTCCATTATTTATTAGAAGGTTCGGGGATATTGGTGAGAAACTGATAGGAAACAAAAAATCCCCTCTAAACCCTCATAAGTATGTCCAATGTATGTATGTATAGTCAAAAGACCCCGTTTTCAGGAGCAGTAAAATACCAAGCCCTCCCCTCTCCTATTTCTCACCCGTACCCCCTCCATTGAATAATAAACGATCCCCTACTTTCCCAATACTGAAGTATTGTACAACTCTTAATAACACAGGTTCAGACATATGTGCACGTGTTCAACCAGTGTACACAGAATTGGTTTGCTGTTGCATCCATTATTGAAAATGTCCTGGCAAACATCGGAAGGAGCAATCCAAACATCAAAGAAGCATTCATGAGGTCGGATAATGCGGGATGTTATCATGCTGCACAACTTATGCTTACCATTCAGGGCATATCGAAGAGAGTTGGAATAAAGATTCAACGCTACGACTTCAGCGACCTGCAATCTGGAAAGGATATCTGTGATCGTCGCATTGCTGCTATGAAAAGTCATATGCGTCGGTATCTTAACGAAGGGAACGATATAAGTTCGGCATTAGATATAAAAAGAGCGCTCAATTCATATGGTGGCGTGAAAGGCTGTAGGGTAGCCGTAGTTGATGTTGACGTATCAAAGCAGGAGATCGCTGATCACAAGTGGAAGGGAATACAAACACTGAACAACTTTGCGTTCCTTAGTACAGGAATACGAGTCTGGAAAGCGTTTGGCATTGGTAAAGGGAAACTTCTGAACAACAAGATGCTCAAGGATATGGCAAGCCCACAGAGAAACACAGGCCTCGATGTTTTCGAAACCTTCAGTGATCCAGCGGTAGATAAAGGCACGTTTTCCAAAATACCAAAAGAAAAGCCATCAAGACAGCAGGTGACGGGGGAATCAGTTGACGCTCCTCCAGAGAATATTAGAGAAGCTAGAGGTTTCAACTGCCCAGATATTAACTGTATCAAAGTATTCGTATCCAATGATGCCCTTCATCGACATCTTGATGCTGGAAAACACTTATATCGAGCACACCATGAATCTGCCTATAATTCTATTAAACGAAAATGGGCAAAAGCTTGTACATCAGTAGGGAGTGTCCCAAACGCCAGCAATGATAATAACAATCTTCAAGGATGTAGTCATGTATCCAAGTCAGATGTAGAAATGGGCTGGGCGTTAAAGAAGTCTAAAACCAGAGGTCGTTATTCAGAACATCTGAAACAATATTTAAAGAAATTATTCTTGGAAGGGGAGGAGACAGGAAGGAAAGCAGACCCATCGGATGTATCGTCAAGAATGAAGAGCCTTAAAACCGATGATGGCAAAAAGAGACTATTTGAACGTTCAGATTGGTTAACTGCACAGCAGGTGAAGAGCTACTTCTCAAGATTGAGTGTCCTTCAAAGATGCGGGAAACTCAACGATTGTGATGTTTTTGTTGATGATGGTGAAATTGACGTGCTAAAGGAAGCCTTGGAAAGACAGAAAAAAATAGATGCTATTCAGTATGCTATAGAATTATAAACTAGACATGTCAATAAGTTTCTACTACCCGTGTAAATTTTTGATCTATCACGAAAAAAGGTCTAACACCCGGCAAAACTTAGGCACAGAAAATAGCTTATCAAAGATTTCAATCGTTTGTAACGCGTTTGTTTTATCAAAAGTATCAGTTGGAATCAGATTTCACAATACCTACCTTTTGAAAAACGTGAGTGTTCTTTCAAGAACTGTGTATTTACAAAGATGACATTATCTTCATAGGCATGAAAATAGATAAAATAATGTACTGTTGCGTCAGTTGGGTTGCTGATGAAAACTCAAAAAAGTCATAGAACAAAACAATTCTTTTAGTTTCATTTTAAAACAAGAAAATGGCTACCTGTGTTTTAGCTGGAAATCAAGGACAATATCAAGTTGGTTGGTCTTCCTGTGGCATTGACGTGGCTAACGGTTTTCCGCGAAAAATAGCGTGGGCTCAAGTAAATTTCAAAGACGTCGGCGTACAAAAAATTGCTTTACACTAGCATGGTCAAATTTTTTTTTTCAAATAAGCTAGCAAATAATTTAATTTTGTGCCTTATATTATACAAAGCTATAACAAGTTATTTTAAAAAGCTGGACGATTAATATCCCCTACGACTGAATAATTATAATGATCCTGCTGTCTATAAACGAAGAAAGTCTTCAAGCTCTAAACCCCAAATACAAGCTTTTTCCTTCATCTACATGGAAAATACGTCCCATTCTGGTGTTTAGTAAGTTGTTCCGGCGAATAATCCAAAATGCAACACGATTCACAATCATAATGAAGGGTATTAAGTAAAAAGTGCTAGTACACGTCTACACAAAAGTCTCCGCTTGAAGTTAATTTTGATGATCCTTGAAAATAACTTACATTGCAGAAGAATATAAACTATAATTGTTTATTAGAAGCCAATTTAAGGCTTTTTGAAGGATGTTTACCAGTTTTCCTATTGGATTGAATCTCATTGAATTTTGTGATATTGTTCAAATAGGGTTGAGCAAATCCGTCATATATTTTAAGATTAACAAGTGCCCGCAATTTGTATTCTTGTTTTAGTAATTCAAGACATAGATTGAATTGCCTAGCATCCATTTTTGATGTTTTCAGTGTGAACATTGGAGATATTGACCTCTGAATCACAAGATATTACAGTAAATTCAATTTTGGCAATTTTTGGTCTCAAAGATACTGTTGCCATGGCAACGGCTTAAAAGAAAAATACACCTCCTTGCCTGGTGACACTAACTGACATCTCTATTTTATAGAGAAAAAAGTTTTACATCTCTGCAATCAATAATAAAGTTTTTCTGCTTCAGTAAAAATGAGGCAGATTTATATTGGTTTTTGGGTCAAAATGGGTATTTTTAGGGGGGGTACCCTCACTCACCAACAAAATGACGGATCCCACTAATACTCTAGGATAGTAAATAACTCGCCAAGACCTACAACTGTGCCAAGTTTCAGCAAAATCGGTGAACCCCCATGTAGCACCCCCTGCCTGGTCCTATCATGGACACACTCTTAATGACTATTATTCATGTTTTTCCCAGAGTGATAGATATCAAGGAAGAAATAATCTGGCAAATGAACTCAAGCTACATGAAATGGATAGATTTGCTGGCAAGCCATTGTTGTTAGAGGTTGTACAGCGAATGTTTCATGGAAGCAGCAACAATAGCACTGCAACTCCACATGTAGGAAAGCTTCAACTGTCAATCGATGAAAGCCAGGTGAATAAAACAATATCTTTTCTAGCAAAAATTAAAATTGTAGCATAGTTTATATGTATAAGTATGGGATGTTGATGGATCACAGCCAGCAGTCAGTCCACAGGCATCTTAGGCATTGTCATTGCATTTTACCCACAAATCCCAATTTCACAAGCATGCCACTACAAAAAGAAATGGTCAAAACTCCATAATTATACAAATATTGAGTTATGGTTGTTGGGCTTCTATATTGGGCACTTAGACACACTTAGCTTTGGGTTGTGCTGCCATCTATAATCCTTTTTTTCATGCTTAGCAGACTCCAATAAACATTAAGTACTCAATGAAATCATGCTGAGTTTTTATAAAAGGGCACAGTCTAATAAGAATATTGTTATTTTTCTTGTCTCTGTAATAAGCCTGCCATTAAGAGTACCGCACGACAGAATGGACCACTCAGCCCTCGCAGCTCGAGTCCTTCATCTGTTAAGGTATTTAATATGAAAATTTATTGATTGGGGTTACTGTGGACACACACAGCACAAATGCAAGCATCCCAATTCATATCATTTCATTGATTTTCCTTAATTTTTTTAATGATCCACTGGAATAGTAAATCCAGGGTTCACAACAATGCCCCCAAAATCATTTTGATTTAATTGCTTGGGATTCCTGTGGACACATACAGCAGGGATCCCAAAACTCATCATTTCAATACTTTTTCTTGACACTCAGTAATGTCAAAAAATTAATAGTGGTTTTGATGTGATTAATTTAACTATTTTAATTTATAAAATGTTATTAAAGCCAGTGGTAACATAAAAATTATAAGTATATAAAAGAAAATTTTTAAAGAAATTATTAAAATAAAAATATATTAATATAAACCTAGTTTTATCAAAGTACTTAATAGTATGGTTCTCATTAAAGGAAGAAGAAAAAAGTCACTCAGAATTGATGATCAGTGCTGGATTTGAAAGGGATGATGACATGGTAACAACTCCAATTAGCTTTATAACCTCATACATTTATGTACAATTAACAAATTGACAATAAATGTTATCTTATTTTATTGACGATAAATTGCTTCATCACATTGTCAAAGTAGTGTGGATCCACAAGACATAGCCAAGTGATCCACATCCTACTTTGTCAATGTGATGGCAAAATGTATTGTCCATAAGAGGGCAGACACAAAAATCTGAAGTCAATTTGTTTTTTACTAACAAAAAGAAAAAGAAAAAGATAAAAGCCTCTCTTTTCTAGCGATCAAAGCAACCAACTGAAAGAGCAAGCGCTCAATGATGACAGCTTTGTCTGTCCTCTTTAGTGATGATGATAAAAATCAGTCAGTCAGCGCATGAGAAATTTGTAAGTTATTGCAAAAATTAACATTGATAATAACTCAAATGTTCTTTAACAAGATTTTCAAAATGAATAAAGAGTTAAACTTCCACTATTTTAACTTTTTAAACTTGTTTGCATGTTAAATGCTTACTGTAAGTTGAAAATGACATGTCTTAACTAGTAATGTGTTTTTTTTTACACTAACATACTGCAAGGTAACAGCTAAGATATTTAAGGGAGCAAGGTGTTCCAATTTATATCCACCAGTAGTAGGCTATAAATCTATTGTTTGTAAAATTCTGTGTTAAATGAATCATGATAAAATTCATCTTTGCATGTAAAAAGCTTTTCCAAACTTCAACTAAGACCCATGCATCATTATAAGCCCTATATTTTTATACTGTAGTTGGTTAACAGCTAATTCAGCATATAATATCCAGCATCATATGGCCAACTCTTATTAAAAATGCCCTACCACTAGCTACACAACTCTCAACTGACACGAGGACAGGAGGAAAACTGGAGAACCTAAAAAAACGTTTGTGGCAAGTGAGAGAACTGGTCACACATGTAGCAGTACTGTGTATATTATACCTAATGTCTATAAACTATAAACTATCCTTCTACTTGGAAGAAAGACAACCAGCCCATTTTACCACAACATTTTTTCACCCTTGTCTCCCATGATTTCACAATTATAAACAGTATTTTTATTGGTATTTTCATGAAATTGTAAATCAATAGTTTTATAATAATTCTGTTTCCCCACAGAAACCCAGTAAGATTCCTCAGAGAATAAAAGAGGAGAAATCAGCTAGCCTCAGTCATGCAAGTGAGAATGGATTAGATTCATTTAGGAATGATAAACTAGACATGAAAGATGACAAGTCACTATCAGACTCCAGAAAAGAAAAAAGTGGAAGAGGGTTAGTAAATCTAGTTCTACTAACTGCATGGCTTGAGATATCATGACAGGTTTCATGTTATAAAAACTGCATGTTGTAGGCCTGAATATTTCTGTTAGTTTACTGTATTAAGATGTATCTAAGACATCTGGTATCTCACCTTCCTGTAAATAAAATGTTTGTGTGAACCCCCACCCCACCCCTGAAAGTCACTTTGAAAATGCTTTCAAAAATAATAATTATGAACCCACCTCAAATATTATTCTGAACTCCATGTCCTACAATCTTTAACAAATGAAAACCTTCTAGATCAGCAACTGGAAATTTTAATTGTTTTTTTCACCACAGAAGTCCAGACAGAACAATTGATAGTGATGATGATGATATCTTTTCTGACTTCCTGACCAAGCCAAAGTCAACTTTACAAGCAACCAAAACAAAAAAGTAAGTTATAGTGCACATGTGCAAGGGCGGATCCAGCCAAAATTTTATGGGGGGGTTGCTAATGGATTTTAGGGGGGGGGGGGGGGCTAATTGAGTTTCTTCTGTCAACACCGTACAATGGAAAACGATATAAGAAACATGTTTTTTTTCTGCTGGGGGGGGGGGGGGGGGGGGTTGGGGGTTCAGCCCCCCTTTGCCCCCCCAGGATTCGCCCTGGATGTGGTCACCATATGCAAGCTTGAGAGCAAATTAAGCTGGGCCAATATAGCATGGTCTCAAGAGCAGCAGATGCCTGGAATAGTATTAGTGAAAGGACTAGAAATATTAAGGAATTGGATGTATTCAAGAAAAGTCTCTTCAAGAATTTTATTAATTATAGATGTTTTTTTAGAATTATTGCTGTTTTATTGTAACTGTATAAACCTACTTGCAAGAATGTTGTCATACGAAAATAGAACATTTGTAGTGATTTGGTTGGATAGGAATTAAATTATTAAAAAACAAAAGAAGATCACTGAAGCCGAACTTTTTCTTTTGTCTTTAAATGTATTACTATCTCACTAAATTATTAATGTTGTATTCTTGTATGGCAACCTTCTTGCAGGTAGGTGTATATTATATTTAGGAAATATTTCGAATTATTTATTATATAGAGATTATTAATCAAACATCTTACTACAGAATTGAATTTGAAATCTTAAAGATAAATAAATGTAAGCTTATTTATTCAATAAAGACTCAGATGGATCAAACAGCAGTTCAATGATAAAATAGTTTACTGAAAAATCCACCGTCTTGAATTAACCTTGCTAAATACAAACAAGAAAAAATGTAAGAGAATTATGGTTAACGATAAAGAGCACAATCAAAACTTATCAAAAAGTTGAATTTACTTGCTCCATCTTCACGTTTTCCATGTTGTATTCTGCAGGAATGAATCTGAGAAAAAGTCATTAGACAGTAAGGAAACAGATCCTAAGACTGCTGGATGTCTCGCCTCTCTTAAAGGAGCCCCTCCCCTGAGCAGTGGTAGTGGAGGACTTGGATCACTTAAAGATGCACCACCCTTACCAGGAACTGCTGCTAAAACCAATAAACAATTCCCCAAATCACCAGAGTGGAATGACTTGGCTGACATTGACAGCAGAATAAATAAACTAGGATTTGGTTAGTATTTTACTGCTATTTAGTAGGTCGAGAAGCACTTGAAATCATCAAATCCCACACCCTAAAACATTGTTTTGACAGCTGACAGCTGTACATTATTTGCGGCAGGTGAACCTTGTTGGAATTGAAATGTACATGAAAACGTATTGGAGTTGGCATGTTGAAGTTGTTAAGACTACGTGTAACCAAACTAAAGTCAAATATGCAAAGCCTGGAAAATATCTTTTGGCCAAATTATCTCCACTTTTTACAATTTTCTCAAATATATCTTTCCTGAAGTCGACGTCAAGTGCTTTTACTGGCTCGTTTGTTCTTCTACTGTCATTGAATAAACTCTTTAAACAAAACTATGAGAAATTCATAACTGAATTTCAACTGCAATAAAAACAAGTTCACACGCCAATTTTAACAAGTTCATGTGCCGAAAAGAATGTTTAGGGTTGTGGGACTTTGATAGTCTACTCCTCTGCCATCAAACGTTTTGGTCCCAGATCGTCATAGGCTCTCTAAGGACGGATCTGGGTCCAAAACTAAAGTCGGCTGCGGAGAAGATTAGGGATTTGATGGCTTCAAACCATGCGCAGCCCACTGAAACCAAAAACTGAAACCAAAAAAACTGAGTTGTATTACTAAGCTTTCGGGCTGATGGCCCATCATCAGGTAAAATGTTTTAGTTATGATATAATATTTTCTGATCCTTTACACAATAGTTTGTCGTGATGTAAATGAAAAGGCTGTTAAAGTGCAGATGCTTCATTTCTGTCCTTTTAATTCATTCCATTAGCACTTTTTATCCTTTTAATCAAGTTATATTCTATTTCCTAGATATTCCTGGCGAAGAAAAAAGTACAAATTCACAAGAGTATGACTATGAAGATGACTTCCAGGCGTCAAGGTGAGACCACTAACACTTTTGTCTTACATTTCCCCTCTTTATAAGAAACATTTTTCAAAAAAACAGCCAATGTATGCAAATAGTAGTATGCCTTGAAAATAACACCAAGTTTAGCTCAGTTGATGGCTGTAAGTTAGATACCTCACTGGGTTAATACGTCACCCTCTTTAAATAATATTTATTGTATTGTATTGTATCGCATTGTATAGTATTGTATTGTAGTTGCAAAGTGCGTCGCTCTGTTGTGTGGGAGGTTGTGGTTCAAGCCTCGGTCAAACCAACACTCGGGTCTTAAGCGCCTTTCATAATCACGCGACCTCAACAAATTTGGCGCCAATCATTATAAAGTATCGCGATAAAAAAGCGATAAAAATGCCTGATTCGTTTGAAATTCTCACTACCTAACAGTGATCACCCTAGCAACGGTTTCAGGAAAATTGCCGAGCACATTTTTGAGTTTTCCCACAGGTTTCCCATCCTCTGTTTCTGCATGCTGGGCTTCCTGTGTTGCGAACTAAAGCAATCTAAGTAAATCTCGGTAGAGTTTGAAAATTGCCCCTGAGAATATCTCTTAACTTCAATTCTTAAAAATAAATGTTCGAAAAGAAATGATAGATAGTTGTTGAAGCTTTGCGAGTGATTTTTGAGACGATTTTGGGTGTTTTAGGAGTTTTTGAGAGCTTACGTACATGCTATTTTACTGGAATTTGAAGAAAATCGAAAAAATGTTGAGACCAAACGACGACAAGCCCCACCCCCAAAGGTCAATTTCGTATCGTTTATATCAAATCCCTGGGAGCCTTAGGTCGAAAACCCGGAAGAAATTGACCTGTTGGGGGTGGGGCTTGTCGTCGTTTGGTCTCAACTGGTCGCTCTCAAGTCAGAAATCATTGAAAGGTTGGGGTATTCCGGTGTTTAGGGGACCTTTTCCATAAGAAACATTTTTTCGATTTTCTTCAAATTCCCGTCAGAGTTTGTCGGATACCTCTTCTATCACATATCAAAAGCAGAGCAGCGAGCGATAAGAAAAAGTCATGATTTTCCCAAAACGTTTGAAGGCCACTGGGTGCCGAGATCGCCGGAGTTGCCTACCTTGTCGTCATTTTTCTTAACGGCAAATAGCATTCAAAACGGGTCAAACAAGGTTGCGGTCACCAGAACTTACAGTTCCATGTTTGCTTCTCAGAACACATTGACTTGAAGGGGAAGTAGGTAGCGGTTGACTCAAATACTACTCACTCTGGTCAGCAAGATAGCTCGGCAACCCTTGTTTGCTGTCAAAGCTCTTCTAGATTGCTTGGGCTCTCCGAGGTCGTTCGTCTGGCTCTCTTTGCTGATGCAATCGGGTCAGCCTTAAACCTGCGCTGTCTTCACCAAATGCATTTAATTTGAGGTCCTGATTGCGGCTAATTTTCCGGTCACAGTTGAAGGATTGGGTAGTGACAGTTGCTGCCCACAATGAATATCGCAGACACTGGGAAGGGGATCCAGCAATGCCTACGAGGAATACATTCGTTCTCCAGTCGAGTCTTTTGGCCTCAACGTCTGTTCTGCTTACTGGCTGCCCATTAAGCTAAATGATAGTCACTGGTGGTCTCTTTGTCTTGGGTACTTGTAATAAATTGGCATCGCAGATGCCCCTGCTAATTCCTGTAGAATGCCAGCCACTGGCGGATTTGATCACGTGACCTCTTAGTATACTGGAGGTATACTCTTAGGCTGGGTTGTGGTAAAAAGCTGAAACGGAAACAGCGGAAAGCTGAAAGAGCTGAAAGAGCTGAAAGAGCTGAAATAGCTGAAAAGTGCAGAAATTCCATAAATTCCACGGTACACACCGTACACACAGCGTTTTTTAACATTTGTTTGTTGTGGCTCAACTAAAATACTTACGACATGTACAGACACCTGCCACATCTCCAATGATTACCGATTTGGAATACTTTTAATCAGTAAATCTAAATTGTTAAAATACATATAAAATAATAAAATATATAAATAAAATAATCAAATTATCTATCTTTTATTATAGTTCGTAGAGATTATTATTTATAGTCCTAAACCAAGCCAGGTTCTTTAAAGTGTAAGCTTTAATCTTCTAAATAAAATGGCAGAAGCCAAGGAAGATTTAGACCCTTAAAAATATCAAATAACATTAACAAGTTAATTTTCCATGTATGTGCTGCTGTGTACTAAGGAGGATCGATATTAAAAGATGTGATTATTAAAACCTACACCAGTGAAGTATCAATAATAAAACTGGAACATGTTGTGACGGCTGCGCCATTCCAGAAACTTCTACCTGGATGTTGACATTTAGACTTTGAGCTGATTTTTTTCTGTTTAGGCATCCCGTGGTTGTCGAACACGTTAAAAACACTGTTACCGATGTAAAATTCATAATAATTTGTTTTTATAGCGTGAGACATTGACTGTGATCCTTGTCAACACAAACTCACATGGAAAGCCACATCGAGTTATACTGAGAATCCTTACAAGTTTGTAATAAAGATCGTAATATGTAACGTTTTCAGAGTCCTACTGAAATGCAATGGTTTCCCAGCAACAAGTGGTATTATAGCAACAGCTTTCGAATGCCCTTTGTTTAAAAGAAAACTTTTCTTAACAAAAATTCTGTTCCAAAATTTTCAGGGTTTCTAAATTTAAAGAACTGCAAAGCCTATAACTTTTTGTATTTAAAGGATCTATAGAAATTAATGAATCAATTTTTTACGATATCATTTTTATTTTTGCTCTTCTCGAAGAACTAAATCTTCACTTTCACCAAAAATAGGAAAAAATCAAAGCACTTTCATGATAATAACAGTGATGAAAGTAATTCAAGTACAGAAATTCGTGGAATTTCTGCACTTTTCAGCTATTTCAGCTCTTTCAGCTTTCCGCTGTTTCCGTTTCAGCTTTTTACCACAACCCCTCTTAGGCTGTGGCATTTTGGTGCTTCGGAAGTAGGAGGGTGACTGTGAGGACGAATCTGTGAAGTACTATTTGCCAACTTTGCACAGTATATTGTATATCTCAGGTAATCAAACTTCTTGCCAGGCTTTCCTATAGAGGCATGCCAACGCGTCATATGACCAGCTTTTGTGATCTCCTCCTTTGTTGAAGTTGATGAGTGAAAGATCTTTGCTTGCTCGCGAAAGTTTGGCGACTTCAGAAACATCTTGAGAGAAGCCCCCTTCCTGAAACCATATAAATGCGAGAGGTAGTATCGCAGCCGAGTATAGCGTGGATGAACAAGATATTCTTGCAGACGTCCATGCCATCTGGGCGTGTACCTTCTTGATGTTCCAAGAACGCCGCTTCGTAGAATTCGTCTTAGGCTCTGGTCTGATGAATATGATATAGCTACTTGAAGGGGTGAAGTACAGTAGCAACACTAGCAAGTGAGTGTCATCGCCGACGGGTATGGTAGTTTTCTCCTTTGGTAGATTCCACACCCGTCCTAGCTATCCGTACATCAGCGTTGCCTTTGGAATTGCGGTGAAATGGGCAAGCATTTTATGCTCTAATTCATTCATTTTGCTTAACCATTCATTCTTTTACTCTTGAACATAGGATGGAATATTTATTTCATAAGAAAAAGAATCATAATCGTTCAAACTATATTTGTTTGTTTCTAGTGCACTAGAGTAAAAACACTAAAAGTATGCAACATTTTGCACTATTTAGTAGTAAATAGTGGTAATTAAACAATAGAAAACAATAGGATTAGCATAATTTAGCAGTATTTAGTGGTATTTATGTTACACACCTACAGTGTTTGTACTCTATCATAACGTCTTCAAACTTACGATTGCATAACATTATTTATTTTCATTTATTAATTAATTAAATTACGACAACGAAAAAATATATTCTATATATTCTTATTAAAGTTCAAACATAACATTTTCAAAAACGTTTTCAAAATTTATTGTTTAGTGACCCAGCTCAGTATTCGGCTATTAATATAAGTACACTCGTTTCCATGATCGTCTTCAGCGTCGCTCCTTAGTCATCCTAAAAATCGTTTTTTTTGAGAAGTTCCCGTGTAGAGATTTTTTTTTAGACTTTTGATATATTACAAAGGATAGTTGTCTAAGTCCTAAACCGTTGAAAAACCTACTGTTGCAGTTGGAGGTTAAGCCTATTTTTGTCATAAAATGATTGGACTAACATGGAAAGCGAAGAAAGTAAGGCTGGACTACGCCGCGACCCTGTGCGCTGTCTATATTAATAGCGGTCCCACACTGGGAGGCATTCGTAACTAGGAAGGGCTCTTGTAATCTATCGACAGCGGGTTTTGACGATCACACTCTCCGACACCATCGACGCTTTGGTCCACCAGTCAATAAGCACCCGTAAGGTAGCGATTTTGTGGGAGCCGAGCAACCAGTTTGAACGAGTCTACATGTAGATCGATTTCCAAGCGGGTACCAATGCCCAGGCCCCGAACAACAAAAACTAGCCCGATGCATCAGAGTTTAATATTCAGGAAACGACCACGATTGGCTCAACGAATGCCCAGGTTCAAAGCAACGAATATTTGATCCAGCAGAGTTGACAAATGAAGCGCAAATATTTTTGCGCGACGATCAGCGGCACAAGTGTACAGGCCCCTAGCTAAGAATGATAGTCTGATCCATCAGAGTTGACCGATGAAGCGCAACGATTTTTGCAACTACCAAAGCAAAAAGTGCCCAGATCCCAAGCAACTAATGGTAACCTGATCCTCGGAGTTGAACTCTAAAGATGCCAACAATAGCGCCACAATTGCCCAGGCCCAAAAGCAACGAATAATAGCCTGACCCAGCCGAGTTGAAAGCTAAAGATGCCAACTAGTAGCGCAAGTGCCCAAACCAAAAACAACGAATGGTTGCGCGATTCAGCAAAATTGAACAATGAAAGCGCAACAATTTGTGCAATGATCAGTGCAACAAGTACCCAAGCCCCACGCACCGAACGGCATTCTGATCCCTCGGAGAGTTGACCGATGCAAGCGCAACGACTAGCCCATTGACTAGCGCAACGAGTGCCCAGAGCTTGAGCGACGAATGGCAGCCTGATCCAGGGTTGACAAACGATCAGCGCAAATAGTAACCAGGCTCCCAAGCAACAACTAATAGCCTGATGCTGTCTAGTGAAACTACAACTTTGGTAGGCCCACATAGCGAACGAAGACGAGGGCCCGCGATGGCTGCTAGCAGGCCAGTGGGCCGACATGCATCGCCCCAAACGACCAGCAAATGCAGGGGAATAATAGCGCGATAAAAACTTTTAATACTCTTCTTCCTGAGCACAAAGGATTTGAAACAGTCTTCAATTCTGAAGAATCGTTTGAAAGAAATCTCTTAGTCTAAATGCGTCAGTGACTTGAAAGCCTTACATGTAGCGCTCAAAGGAAAATGTTCTGGATCGATCGTCTACCAGGTTATGCTCAACTGGCACCATAACAAGCTATTCGTTTTTCTATGTATTTTCATCACTTTTTCACAAAAGTCATGCGTACTACTAGAACTGAATCTCTGCGATTTCTTGCTCAAACTCTCTGCCAAATGGGAGCCGTAGGAAGTTCAATCTATATAGATGACAAGTATTAGTTTTCGTACTTTCATTTGGTTATTTTCTGGAGTTTGATTGACGGAAGTCATAACGCGTGCTTGGGCCGGGGCCAAATTGGAATCGCGTAGTTATGAAAGATGCTGTAAAATAACTGAGGAGAAATTGATGCATTTGTAATTACATCTACAAATAGTTAGACCTTCAAGTTTTCTCGGACTTAAAACTGTAGCCCCCGTCTGTCTTCACTGTATAACTTTGTATAAAGTGGACATAAAAGACCCACTGAACACGCTGGTGATAATCATCTTCAGTGCCCGTGCTAACACTACAGGGCCCACATTAATTAGCGGTTGTCCCTGACCTCACGGGGGAAAAATCAGTTCTCAATGCCAATAAGAAAAGCTAAGATTGCAGTATGCACTCTAAATAGACCTCCTCGGCCCTGACGTAAAGTTTTTCCATTTCAGAACATGTGTCATTCCCTAGAGTATCATTTCTTTGTTTAACGGTTGTGCTCGGCTGCACATAAGAAGATACATGAATATGGATACAACTCAAACAAAGAATATTATTCTCAAGGGAATGACACGTGGTCTGAAATGGGAAAATATCACCTCAGAGCCGAGGAGGTCTATTACAGGGTTACAGAGTTATCTTTTGTGATACTAAAAGAGTAGCACTTTATTTGTATCTTTAGTTCACACCTGAGCGATCATAGCTTGAGCTTTACAGATGAAATCGAAGAACAGCTTAGTAGTTACCATAGCAACAGCAGTAAGGTTAGTTGACAACACAGCCTCACCCAACAGATGTTAGTGACTCTGTATTATCATTACTGGGGTAATGTATAATGGCATTGAATATCGTGTCTTAAAATATGAAATAGTTAGTTCTCTTCTTATTCCTGCCTTCATGCCTCTCTCACTTCCAAAACAGAAAATTAGAACTGTCACAATTTGGCATTTTCAGGTTTAAAAAGTTTGACTCGTGAAACAAAATTCAAAGTCAAACGAAAAACAATGGTTTAGTGTCTGCTGCTATGTTTTCTTTGACTATTCTTTCACCAGCGAAGGGAAATCACTCTATTACTTAGTCTATGAAACCAAGACTTTCCATGGTTTGTAAGATATATTTTCCCATACCAATGAAAATATATCCAATATGAAAGCAGAAGAGTGCAGAAGAGTCACTTGTATATAATAGTTATACAATACATTCTCTTGGCACAACATGCATGGAAATCACACTTGTCACTTGTATATAATAGTTATAAAATGCATTCTCTTGGCACAACATGCATGAAAATCACACCTGTTACTCGCTCATAAATCTTCTCGTGTACATATAGTTACTTGCCTGAAGATTGTATAACTTATGGTAAAAACGTTTTCAGTATTACTTCCATTTATTATATGACCGTGGATCTTAGAGCCTGGACACTAGCAAATCGAGCAATCTGATAGGATAGATCGCATCGCGGACTGGTCTAGATTCTCCGGCATTAATCAGATACGGGTAGATCGCATATTAATCTTACGGCGAAAACATTTTTTTCCAAATCGATACATTGGTCATATAATAAAACTCTTATTAACCGAGCTTGGTCAGTCTGTACGGGATAATCTTGACCTCGGTCGGGTACAGACCTCGCTGCGCTCGGACTCTACATTGCGACCTCGGTCAAGATTATCCCGTACAGACCTCCCGCTCGGTTAATAAAATATAAATAGTGTCTCTTAATCACTGGTCGCTCGACCAATCATTGCACGCGAATCTTTATTTTCAAGCCTTAAATTATAACAATTCTAATTATTTTTGTAGGCTGACGACCCTTTAACGACTGACCGAACAGTATCTCGTGCCAGTGATAATGGCTTGGATTATGCAGAGGATATTTTAGATGATTTCTGATCTTTCTTTCCCTTGTTATCACAGAATTTAGATTTGAATTTCCGGTAGTCCTTTCATACTTGACAGTCAACCGCTCATTTGTCAAAAGGACTTCATTTGGACTTGCATGTTTTTCCTATTTCACAATTTTTCAGATGATTGCTTCTTTCAATGGTCTTGGAGAGCTTTTCCTGTGTCTGAGTAAGAAATGTTTGTATTAATGGAAGCCAAGAAAGCGGAATTTAGGAATTTAGCATCGATGAAGGAATACCGTAGAAAACCTCTCGAATCAAAAAGAAAGAGATCCAACTCTGCTCACATGCAATGCCAAATCCAGAAATCAAACCCGAGATGCCTGAGGTGAGAGGCGAGTGCAATACCTCTACCCCTGAAGCTCTAAAAGCGTTTTACTAAGGTGACGGCAAAGGAACTTGGATTGAAAATGCTGGCTGTCAAAATAAATCCTTGCAAAACAAGTTACAGTAGGGGTGGTACTCTAAACTCGAAATAGCGCAGCGCAGCCGTGACGTCATAAAAGCGAAGACAAAGGCGAAAATCGGACAAACAAACTTACAGGTTTACTTTCAGCAGATAATTTTCACAGCCGATCGCATTTGATCTTAGTTTACACGGGTTATTATTGTAACTTTAAGTAAAAAAAAAAAAAGAAAAAAAAAAAAAAATCGGTTCGTATAATCGTCGTAGCGGTTAAACAGAATGCAATGTTTGTCCGAATCTTTAAGCTATTTTTAGAATCAGTGCGCTGCGCTATTGTCGCCGCAGTTTTTACGAAACCAAATTTCGAGTCTATTTCTTGCAACGTTTGCATCAATTCTTCAAAGACTTGCCAGGCAAAGTCTATTGAACGTTGCCGTGTGGAACATCACCTTCGTAATATAATGTGTTCCTTATCAAACATACTAATCAAAAATAATGTAAGTACACTATGATATGCACCTGAGAGATCTGAAATGGGCGTTCTGAGACTGAACGGAATTTTGTTCTTTTATGTTGTCTGTCTAAAATGCAAGGAATCACATTTTTACTTGACGGTTATGCTTCATATTCCAATCTAAAGGGAAACTACATTGCTCTATTATGAATGTATTTTACGTTTTTTTAAACAGTGAACTCAATAACGTTTTTGTATTACAGCGTTATTACACTTACATAATAACAATATCATTGATGTTTACACACTAACTTTCCTTTGTCAAACTTTTCGTATGCGCATAAATCGGTATTACATATATAAACACTATTTCCCCCCTTCCTTTATTGATGGGTTGCAAGCATTCCCAAGAGCGTTAAAAGACAAAAACATAGCGGCCATTGTGGTACCGTTAACAATGGATGCTAATGAAAATGTTTTGTTAAATGGTACCAACATGGCCGCGATGACGTAGCGTGCAATCGGAGAATTGGTTACTATTAAGAATGACTATTAGGGCGCTTTGGTTCACAGTTGCCACAAAGTGTAAATATTATTATTATATTTATTATATTATTACATTATCAATATTTAATCAAGAGTGAAAAGAAAATTTGCTGGGCAAGGGGTGGGGATTTGACCTTTTTGCCCAAAAATATGTCAAAACCCAGTTCCCTGTGATAACAGTTTTATTCAAAGAGATTGAAAGATAATTGTGATGCAAATAAATCGGTTAATTATAAATATATTTCTAGACAAAATTAGAAATATTAAAGCTGAGAACAAAGGAAATAAAAACCGATGGCGTAAAATAGCAAACATTCAACTGGGTTCGCTTTCGTTTTACATTCCTTCTTTTCTACGGCCTCCACCTTGAGTTAAATGACTGAAGCACAAGGAGCCCAGACAACTTAAGAACTAATAATAATAATAATAATAATGGGAGGTTCTCCATCTCGTACCCTGAGTCTTCCTGCCGTCAGTGCCTCGGACTGTATTTTTTTTACTCCAGATTTCTGGGGTTCCGGTTTGTGGGAGTCCGCTAAATAGTTAATTGCAGTCTAATTCTTATTCTTACGAAAAAAGTGGAAAAGAATATGGTATGGACTGAAGCAACGGGAGTCATTAATTAATTGGCAAGGCATTGAGATAAAGAAAATGGGGGAAAACGAAAAGTAAAATTGACAGACGTAAGCTGAATTGCGTTGGTAGGTCTTCCTGCAATGGCGGATCAAAATGAAGAAAATGGGGTCAAAAGGGGGGCTGAAGCCCCCCTCAGAGAGAGAGAGAGAGAGAGAACCTGAAGAATTATATGCTTTTTTTCTCGCTTTCCGTTGTGTTGACGGAAGAAACTCAATTAGCCCTTCCCTAAAATTTTGGCTGCATCCACCCTTGTCCTGTACGTGCTACAAGTCATGTAAGTTTGAGTTGCTCAGGGTTTTAGTTAATGCTTGAAAGACTTTAGCTATATTTCATTTTTTCAAAATACTTTTACGGAACTGTTGAACCTAATTCTTTTGAGAAAAAAAAATTGCAAAGCAATGATGGCATACTCAATAAGAAAACAAAGAGAAGAAGCAGCCAAAAAAAGAAAAACTGTTGTTCAAAATGAAACATGAATACATGAGGATCTTTGAAGTAACAGATCAAAAACGAGTGCTAGTGTTTGTTCAGAGCATCCAAACACTTCGCCTCCTCAGCAGCCGCTCTTAGCGACAATAAGAACGGCTGATGAGGAGGCTACCAAACACCAAGAAACATGAAAAATGCTTTTTTTTGTTTCGAGGTGTTTGGATAATAGTCTAACACGAAGCATGAGTCTTTGAGCTACCTTTTCAAACTCATCAGTTCATTTGTTCTTGAATCTCGTGAGGCCCGGGATCATGGCAATGGATAATAAATTGCTTCCTGAATAATTTAGTATCATTTAGGTAAACCCAAAGATGTATAAAGCTAGCAAGAAATAAATGGAGCCCAGAACAGCGTGGCCTTTTCACTTCAATGCTTCTTCTTCGACTGTCATCTTCGATTTTATACCAATATATATATATATTTTTTCCTTTTTGTGCTTTTAATAAATTGTTTTACTTCTAAAGTTAGAACTAGTTTTTAAGCACATTCGTTAGAAAATTAGAAAATGGCAAATATATCAAAAGAAAAAGAAAAGAAAATAGAACCTCACAGATACACCCTGATAGACCAACGTGTGTAATAACAAGAGTGAAAATAATCATACCACGTTTTTCGAAAGTGAATTAATTGTATCCAAAAATAAATGGAAAATGCAATACTTGCTCTTTAAGCTATTAGAGAATGTATACTTTAAGGGCAGATCGGGAAAATTTTGGTAGGAAAAAGGGGGGATGGGCAAATTTAATGTTTATCAGAAAAATGGGGGGGGGGGGGGGGGATGCACAGTTGTTGGAATAAGCTACAGGCCTTGCTTAGGAGGGATCGTATTTTTTTGGCATGACTTTTAAGGGGGGAGTTAAGAATTATTCTGGACATTTCAAATCTTCACCTGCCCCCCCTCTGCCGTGCATTATGAACGCAGCCTAAGGGGAATTTGATACGAATTTAAAAAACGCGCTACTGGCTTACAAAGAAAAAAACCCCGATTGTGTCAGGTGTATCCTTAAATCAATTGATCACACAACAAAAGAGTTCAACTTTGAAACTTTTATTGTCTATTTTAATAACTATTAACTTATATAACTATTCTATGCTGCTTGTTTCGCATATTTTCCAATGAATTCCAACGGTTCCATTTTTAAATAAAAGACAACAATTCAAAAGAAAACGTACTTTAACTTTTTTCCTTCTTTTTCTATAGACATGTTAGCAAAAAGAAAACCCATCTCATATTGCGATATTCTTTTCTTGCATAAATAAACCTAGCAAAAATATAATTTCTAATGCTTTTAATAGTGTTCAAGACACCTGTTTAGATAATATATAGTTTACAAAATATACAGACATATAAATAGTATATAATACAGAAAGGACCAGTAATGCTATGTTCATCAGTGCCTGCTAGAGCATAGCCATCACTACATAAACTGACATCTTCGTAGGGGTTACTGTCATGTTATGATCATGTGTGTCAAGTCCTTATTACAACTGTCATCAGTACTGCTAGTATAGCTATCGCTACATATACTGACATCTTCGTAGGGGTTACTGTCATGTTATGATCATGTGTGTCAAGTCCTTATTACAACTGTCATCAGTACTGCTAGTATAGCTATCACTACATATACTGACATCTTCGTAGGGGTTAGTGTCATGTTATGATCATGTGTGTCAAGTCCTTATTACAACTGTCATCAGTACTGCTAGTATAGCTATCACTACATATACTGACATCATCATATAGTGGGTTACTGTACTCCTCCTCTATATCATCATCGATGCCCATGGCTGCCAGCACATCGTAGTACGGGTTATCGAATGCTAGAAGATGGCTGCTGCCATGACTCAAGCAGGGTTGTAATTCAAATTCTGCGTGGTCTTTCTTGGGTTTTCTGTATCGAGGGTAGCCTCGTTTGATGACGTGGCTGTATCGTAACTTGAACATGATCAAGATGGCAATAACAAGCAGAATACCTACGATGAATAATATCAGCCATGATAAATAATCCATTGCATATGTACCAAATTGCACGATCTTTTTAGGGTTACTCCTGTTTTCCATATTCTGCGAACTTAGAGGCATTGTGAGACCGGTTTTCACTGCCACCAGTAGTGGTAGTGGTAGTGGTAGTGGTAGTGGTAGTGGTAGTGGTAGTGGTAGTGGTAGTGGTAGTGGTAGTGGTAGTGGTAGTGGTAGTGGTAGTGGTACATGTAGTGGTAGTGGTACATGTAGTGGTAGTGGTACATGTAGTGGTAGTGGTACATGTAGTGGTAGTGGTAGTGGTACATGTAGTGGTAGTGGTAGTGGTAGTGGTAGTGGTACATGTAGTGGTAGTGGTAGTGGTACATGTAGTGGTAGTGGTACATGTAGTGGTAGTGGTAGTGGTACATGTAGTGGTACATGTAGTGGTAGTGGTAGTGGTACATGTAGTGGTAGTGGTAGTGGTAGTGGTAGTGGTAGTGGTAGTGGTAGTGGTACATGTATTGGTAGTGGTAGTGGTACATGTAGTGGTAGTGGTACATGTAGTGGTAGTGGTAGTGGTAGTGGTAGTGGTAGTGGTAGTGGTAGTGGTAGTGGTACATGTAGTGGTAGTGGTAGTGGTAGTGGTAGTGGTACATGTAGTGGTAGTGGTAGTGGTAGTAATAGCTGTAGTGGTAGTGGTAGTGAATAACCCCCACAATAACTTGTTTCTACGCTTAAACATGAGGGTGTGCGCTATTGACACGCGTTATAAACGGATACTTAACCTCCTCTCCTAATGGATTTTCTAATTCATCCACTTAAGTGTTTGTTTCAACCCTTAGAAGAATTAGTCGAGAAGTAATTATCTAACGTATCCCCACCCCATCCTCCTAGGGTACAACTCACCAATAGAAACACCAATGATCAATGGTAGGTGAACCTGAACATTGGAAGGCTGGAGGGGAGCATACAGTTTTCCAGTATAATACACCGCAGCAATTTCCGTGGATATTTCAGATTGCGGAACATGTTTTAATACCGCCAAAACAGACGTACTGTTAACCACAATATCGTCGTCTAGTAACACACACAACACACGTGTTGCTTCTACAACTTTTGACACCATGACTGAACCAATGCTGATGATTCTTACTACAAAATCATGCCTAGCAGGAGACACAGTAGGTTTAGGTATATTTAGAGACTGATTGACAGATGGGTCTGTGAGAGCATCCAGAGGACTATCCTTGGTTCTAGTATTCTGCTTGACTTGAGAAGACGCAGGGATCTCGTCGGGAAACCATGAATATTTATCAAAGTATTTAAACATTATGGCTTCAATGCCTATTCTGAGGTCCTTTAACCTCTCAACATCGTTAAACATATCCATCGTATCCATGACAACGATAGGAAATAACCCATGACTGTACTCCAGGCAAGACCCGTACACGTGGTGGCAAAGCGTACTTTTACGACATGCACATTTTTCTTTGCAGTGTAAACCAAAGTTTTTAAGAGGGCAGTCGTCGTAGCATTCGTAGCCATGGTAGCCTGGCGTACAGGTGCAGTTGCCGTACTGTTTGTTGCAGGAACCAGACACATGACGTGAGCATGCTGGGCAGTCCATCTTACAGTCTTGGCCATAGAACCCGTCCTTACATTCCTGTGTGTCGGAAACAAAGTAGGTGTGTGTGAGAGTAAGTGATTGCACGAGAAGAAATACATGAGAGGATGCACTCGAGTAGGCAGGTAAGAAAAATGGAAAGTAGAAGAAAGGGAGGAAGGGACGCAGTATTCTATATCATATGCAATACAATACATGGACAAATTTATGATTACCTGATCGCATCTTCGATGGGTGTATCCTGGCATACAGTGACACGTGCCATCATTGCGATCACATCTCTCGGTATGACTAGGATTACAGTCGCATATCTTGACACAATTTACACCATAACGACCCTCGAGGCACGTCTCTGAACATCGTTGACCCTTGTATCCAGGAGCACAAGTACACTCTCCTGACAGGAATATCGACACATTCAGACTAATTAAAATAACTATTGCTTGGAGAAAATGGATTTAATATGAAAAAGAGAAGGGATACTAAAGAAGAAGAAGACAATTTTCTATTCGTTTGGAAAGGATTGGGATTCCTGTGGTCATGACCATTCTTTCGTCCCGCACATTATCCACAGGATTCCTAATCCTAACGAAAGAAGGTTGTCAGCAGAGGAAGTCATCTAAAATGAAGAGTAGTTACCTGTGAAGTGGTTGCATTTAGCACCATTCTCACACAAACACTTCCTGGTACAGCCGGGTCCAAATGCCCCTTCATCACAAATCTCTGTACAGTCCTTGCCCTTATATCCATTAGTACACGTACATTCTCCTGTCCTGTGATCACAGTGACCTTCATTCTTACAAGAACAGTTACCTTGGCAACCATCACCATAGCTACCCTGTGGACAACGATTCTCGCACAAAATACCGGTATACCCTTTTAAACATGAACATGTCCCATCTACTTTGTTGCATACTCGGGTATTGTTGCCGATGCATTCACACGTGCTGTTACATTTGACACCGTAGAAACCAAGTGCACATTTCTTCTCGCATAAGTTTCCATGGTAACCAGCAGGACAGACGCACGAACCATCGAAGACCTCACACACGCCATTATTGAGGCAATGGCACTTTTGAAGGCAATTTTTACCGTAGTACCCTGGCTTACACTGTTCTAGACATCTGAAAAGTAACCAAGTTCTTACATTATTTTTCAGAGTTGTACTATATGATTTTTATCACCAATAAAACTAGCTTAGCGGTTTGTATCAATCAGCTGGACAAATCGTGTGTATCTTACATAGAGTAACATGTCCTACAAACAACCTCTAGCAATGGACAAACAATTCCCATCATGTGCTGCTACTCAACTACAGCATGTTGTCGAATCTCTTCATTTCCATAAGAGCAGGCAAACGGCTATTTTGTCAAATACTTTTTTTCTCTGTATAACTTGCCCGTCAAATTATAATTTACATGATGTATGTAAACAAATGATTGCTTAATTCTATTCAGACAACAAGCAAGAATCAACTGGTATGGATTGCGTCCTTGTGAAGATATATATTATATATAAAAAATATGTACTTAATATATGTACAAATATTTGGCTCGAGGTGATGCCGAGGCAAATATTTTCCTGTGCGGCCCGACCTAACTCAGTCAATAAGCATTTTATCTTATAACCCTCACGAAAAGAAAAATAATAAAATAAAAGAAATAAATAGTAAATAAAAGCTAAAAAAGAGAAAGCGCGCGGATTCGAGCAGGATCGTACGGATTCGTACGGCCCTGCTCACTCAAAGTAGTACGGCCATGCTCACGTCATTTTCTCGAAGAGCGCGCGCCCGAGCAGATACGGGTCATATGATAAAACAAAAGAATTCTTTGACAATGCTTTTGTTAAGTTCCTCCAACATGGTATACTTGCTCCAAGTCTCGCTCGTTATTTTGTCCGTTAGCGAATCGTCGAATTCAAATTTCTGCACTTCGGGTTCCGACAGATTTCCGAAGGGAATGGCCGAAAAAAATGAAAAGCGAGCGAGACTTGTAAAACTCGGCATCTCATTAATATTCGACAAGTTGGCGTGAGCGACAAGCTTTGATTGACATTTATCCTTTTACATTTCCAGGGGGAACATACGCGTCGACGTGAGCCTGTAAATAATGCACATTTATTATGGAAGAGACGAAAATTACGTCTATAAAAGCTATACAGCCTGAATTCGAGGACTTTAGGAGGACTTGTATTGTTTGTGTAAAAGAAATAGCCAGCCACTACAAAGTGCCAAAATACAACATCATTCGGCATTTCAATCCAGATAGTAAAAAGACTTCGTTTTGTATCGAGATCGAAAATTATTTGTCAGTGACTATTCATGCGACGGACTTCAAAGCTATTTGTAAATCATGCTCCAGAAGCAAACGTTCAGCCTTAAAACTAATTGAACAACGAAGAGATAATCGTTACTATATGTAATAGGGGATGGCTCATCGTAATCTGAATGAAGCCGACAGGATTTGATCCCTAAATTTTCTAACTTTCTCAACTGAGTTCGCATGAAGAAAATCAAAGGCTGGATGACGAGAATTTTACACTTTGTGGTCTTGGATAAGACAATCTATTGTGATTCGGATTCAAAATCCACATCATCTTTAACATTGGAATGCTTCGAAAGCAAACGGGAATAACTGATATACAGTGGACTTTCCTGAACCCCGTTGGCTGTGAAATATAACAATCTTTTCCCTTAAGAAGACTACTAATAGCTTCCGTCTGATAATTTTAAATATTTTCTAGCTTTAGAACATTCTTAAATGCTTCGATGGCTTTTTTCCATAACTTTTCGACTAATAAATACAAGAACCAAATCAAATTTTACCAATGGCCGACGATAAATGACAAATTCGTGCAATGCGACTTCCCCCTGACATAGATTAAGTCTCTCATGTTCTTGCTCCTCATAGTTAGAATCAGTCGATGTATTACGTCAGCGGACAGAATCCTGACCGCGAATATTAATGACATACCGAGTTTTACAAGTCTCGCTCGCTTTTCATTTTTTCCCCCGGCCACTCCCTTCGGAAATTTGTCGGAACCCGAAATGCCGAAATTAGAATTCGACGACTCGCCAACGGAAAAAATAACGAGTGCGACTTGGAGCAAGTCTACCAACATGGCCGCCGTGAAAACCATCAATAGGAATTGATGGGCTTAAGGTCCAAAACGTCAGCAAAGTTAAGTATCGCTTTTCTCTACAGTGTTCAATATACATTAATCCATTTGTACACGTCAATTGAGGTATCCATCGAAAAGCACTTTGCGTTTACCTTAAGCCCTGGAAGCCTGGCTTGCAATTGCATGTACCGGTAACATGATCGCAAGGCCTTGAGCTGTCAGTCACGTTAAGACCACAGTTACAAAAGCTAGAACAGAACATGCCAAAGCGACCAGGTGGACAGCGATTAGTACACTGAGCACCCATCAAGCCTGGTTTACAGGTACACCTGCCATCAATGTGATTACACGTGCCGTCATTGGCACACTGACAGGCCTGGGAACACTTGTTGCCATAGAAACCAGATGGACAGGGCTGGGTACAGGACAGACCCTGCCATCCTGCTGGACAGCGACAAGTACCAGTAACTGGATCACAGTTCTTGCATTGACACCTTTGAAAACAAAAGAAAGTCGAGAGAGAATGAAAATGGGAAAGATATGAAAAGGGTAGAGAAATTCAAGGCTCCAATCACTGTTTAGCACAGACGTCGAAAACTGGATTCTCAAGCTCATTTATTCTTAATTAATAAGGACAAAGCAAAGAAAATCGTTTGGATATACTTTTTTTAATTAGCATAACTTTTGAGAAAGCGTATTATACTCACGAAAGGGTGTTTAATCCGAAATTCAAACACCTCGAAGGTGGTTTAAAAAGCTCAGTTACGCCTCAATGTTTCTCAGTGAAACACTCTATACTTATACTACTCATGCAACTGCATATTCTAATGACATAACATCATACTAGGAAGCCTTACTTTGCTGAGCAGTTGACTCCATAATAACCAGAATCACATCTAGTGCCACATGTGTTCCCCATCCATCCACTATGACAAGAGCACTGACCAGTAACAGGATCACATACACCTCTCTCTGAACAACTGCACCTGAGGCCACATCCAGGGCCATACCACCCTTTACGACATGTTCGTCTACATTTGTAACCATGGTAACCAGGAGGGCAGAAACAGGATCCGTTTTGTAAATTACAAGTACCATCTGCACATGAGCAGGTCTGGAGACAGTTGTAGCCAAATCTACCCATAGGACACGCTGTGAAAGATAGTGATCATTTAGAAAGAAATATAACACTGTAAAGGCTATCTTCAGACATGTTCATTACCCTGACTGGTGATGAGCTTACAAATCATAATTTGTGCAAACCATATTCATTTGCGTTTTAAGTGAAACTTCGCTAATCAATAGGCCAAAGGTTATACGCTTGATTTGCAGTGATCTTTCCCAAAATGTTGCTAGCAATGGAATGCGACTCTCAACCAATCAAATTCAAAAAATACTTTTGTTTTGTGCAACACCACCCAAACTAGCGTCTAGGATTTGAGAAATACCGACTAATACGGCTTTTTTCTTATCGAATAAACCTTTCGAATTTATGAAATGCCGATGCATTCCTTGACGACAACGTCATTTACTTAGGGTTAGCCTTATTTTAGCGTCAAAATATTCACGATTTAAAGCAAGGTAACACTTTGAAATTTCACGAACCTTCATTGGAATACATGAACGTTCTACACAAAATAAAAGCTAGACCTCACCCAAAAAAGAGGTTTCTAAACGATTACTTACGTTTGTCGCAAATGGAACCAGTCCATCCAGAACTACAATCACACGAGCCACTGCCTGGTCTACACAAACCATAACACACAGACACTTGTGTTGACACCCCTGGCCATAGTACCCTGATGGACAAGACTCTAGACACGCATCACCATGGTAGCCAGCATAGCAATGGCATTTCCCTGACGATGCGTCACACTTTCCGTTGCTATGATAACAATTAGGGCATGGTGCGTTACAGTTGTTGCATGTTAGGTTGCAGTGCTGTCCCGTCCATCCTGAATTGCAAGTACAGCTTCCTGTTATTGGATGACAAGAGCCGTGGACACAATCACATGATTGATTACAGTTAAGCCCCCAAGAACCTTGACTACATGGAATATCACACTTGAATCCTTTCCATCCTTCTAGACACCTGCATGAGCCTGTCTTGGTATCACAGCTGCTGGATGTTGAGGAGTCACAGTTACAAGATAACAGGCAGTTTGAACCATACAAACCAGATGTGCATGGCTTGTCACAATGTGATCCATGAAATCCTGGTAGGCATCTGCATGTTCCATTAACCTGAAACATCGATGAAGATTCTTACTACATAGTTGCCTATTAACGATTTGAAATTGATTTACCAATCTAAGCATAGCAATAAATTAAAAGATCGAATGAGAATTTAGAAGTTGCTTCTTGCAGATGGACGAAAAACCGGAGAACAAGGAGAATAACACTTCTAATGTGGAATCATTGATAAATTGATGTATTGGAATGTATAATTAGTTACTTACTGGATTACACCATGCACCATTTTTGCAGAGGCAAGTCTTAGAACAGTTGATCCCCCATTTGTCGTCACTACATGAAACACTACAGTCCACTCCTGTCCATCCTGCATGACAAACACACCCTACAGCTGTTTTACATGAGCACTGACCAGTAACAGTATCACATACAGCTCCATTCAGACACGAGCACTTGAAGAAACAGTTACGACCCCATGATCCTGTTGGGCAGGGGGTGTCACAAAGCTGACCCTGCCATCCATTACGACACAAGCACTTGCCTGGTGACGGAACAAAAACATGTTTACTAAAGCTCTTTTACATTCTTTTAGATTTATAACTCAACCCCTTATAGTGTCACATCTGGGAATCAAACCCAAGACCGCATGGTGAGAGGCGATTTCTTATGCACTTTTGTCCCTTGTTTTTTTTAATAATATCATGGCGTAACAAGCATTTGGAATAACTTTGAACTACACTGATTTTTCTTCACCTGTTACACCATCACAGTCAGCCCCATTCTTGCATAAGCACTTGTTTTGACAATCAATCCCATAGAATCCCTGCCGGCATGGTTGCTGACACAAAACCCCAGTCAGCCCTGCTTGGGTACAGGTACAAGATCCATCCTTTCGTGAACAAGAGCTGTTAGAAGCACACTGACAGGTTTGGCTACAGTTCCATCCATATTTCCCTGTAGGGCATTTGTTATCACAGTATCTTTCGAGAGACAAGTCCATGTATGAGTTAAGCAGATTGCATAGAACTATGCCAAAAACAGGCCACGATTCAGAAAAGCATTTGACTATTTTCTGATCACCAAAGAACCTAAAGCTTAGTTTAGGAAAAAAATTTGCAAGCATATTTTGGAACGCAAGGTTTAAGAACTAGAACTATGCCAAACGCAGGCCCCGATTCAGAATAGCATTTGACTATTTTCTGATCACCAAAGAACCTAAAGCTTAGTTTGAGAAAAAATCTGCAAGCATATTTTGGAAAGCAGGGCTTAAAATAATTAACAGCCGGTCAGTCACTGGTCATAATTAGTCTTAGCTCAACGTTACTATTGGAAATGACAGGCAAGGCAAAGCTAGAGATTGCTTTGGGGTGTGCAGCATTGCAATCCAGACCTTGACATCTAACTTTGAAAGGAAATCTTACCTGCCATAATAGCCACGATCACAAAGACATTTGCCAGTTGTGCGATCACACATAAAGGCTGAACTTGAACAGGAACAGTTTAGACTGCACCCATCCCCCCACGTGTTCCATGGACACTGCTGGTCACAGAATTGGCCCCACCAGCCCGAGGTGCAAGTGCAAGCCCCTGTTGCCTGATCACAAACCGCTCTATTTTGACACTGACATTTTTGCCCACAGTTGTAACCATAGTAACCAGTGTGGCACTTAAACTGACAGTTTGTGCCATTAAACCCAAGTGAGCAGTGGCACTTGCCCATCACCGCATCACAACTACCTCGACCATTACACTGACACTGCTTTGAACAGTTGTAACCATAGCGACCAGCTGGACATGACTCTTGACAAAAGTTACCATAGAAACCAGGCGTACATGAACAGGAGAATCCTCCATTTTGGGATTTTTCAGTACAAGTTCCCTGGTTCTGACATGGATTAACTGTGCAGCCGTAGTGTTGACAACTGGCACCATGGTAACCACGATCACATGTGCAATACTCTTTCTCGGCTGAATCATTTGAATAGAACTTTCTCCACAGATTTCCAACTAAATGCATAAGAGCTGGAGTTAGTTTGCATCTTATGTTTACCCATTTTAGACCATGTGTCATTCGCTTGAGCATTATTTTCTTTGTTTTCCATAAACTAACCGCCCACCGGTTTGCTCATGTTGGCTTAGTTAGTTGGACGCCGGACTATTGTGCGGGGGGAGGGAGGGGGGTCGTCGATTTAGTTGCGACTGTCATGTGTCACCCTCTCTAAGAAAAAGTTGATTTATTTTATTTCAACCAATTAGTATAAATCTACTAATAGGTCAAATAAATAGATATCAAAAAAATTGAAATTAGGTTAAAATAATTTAATATTGTGTGTTGTTTGCTTTTCAAAAAAGCACTTTCCGCTACCAGTGGTTTATCACTAATAGAACACTAGTACTAAGTTCAGCAAATCAGAGCGCAGGATTCAAAACCGTTAAACAAAGAAAGAAAATTTTAAGGAATGACACGTGGTCTGAAATGGGAAAAAATTATACCAAAGGGTTTGAACAAAGTATATGTGGGTTCGATGCCAGTTTCAGATTTCTTGAATAAAATACTTTTGAACGATTTTGCGGGAGCGTGCCTCCTGTGATATAAACACAGTAGCCAGCCATTATATTTATATAATGGCTGGCTACTGTAGCCAGCGTTATTATACTGTAGCCAGCGTTATATTTCAAATATCTTACTAATTCATAAAAGTCCAGATGAATTAAGTACGGCCTTACCAAAATCGCAAAACTAAATATCGAAACAAGTAGGAATAAAGTATCTACATTAGTTTCTTACTTTTCTGTTTAATGATTCCATAACTTTTTGGTTTGCAGTTGGCATTTTTGCCGCAATCTCTATCCCCTGTACACGGTTTAGTATTGTGTAGCTCAGGCCCTGACGAGGCGCAAGCAGAACTGGACAAATAAACACCATATAATTCCACCCTCATACAGATCCAGTTCTTGTATGACACGGGGTAGATAAGAGCAGCTCTCATTGGTACAGCAAATGGCAACTCATTCTCAACTACACTGAAAGAATCTAAGAACAGAGCATCCATAGAATATATTATCATAATTGAGCATCTCGTTACTGGTTTGATGTTTTACAGTCAAGGGTTCGCTGCATGAGTCAAATTTATAATTTATTCTGTACCTTATTTCGCAAAGTTTTGCGACCTTTTAATTTCGCTCTTTCGAAAACACCGTCAAATTAGTGCTGCGAAGATGTGTAAATATTAAAAATCAGGGAGGAGACGTTGTTATTGAGGACCAAGTCAGGTACTATTCATACAGATCAATATTGAATGATTAGTGAGGGGACTTAATGTTATATTTCCTTTTCACCCGCTTTGGGAAAATTGTTGATAAAATAGTAACAGTATTCCTTATATGATCAAAAGCAATAGGGATTTATCCACATTCTCACCATTGTTTGCTTTAAAGGTCCTACGTCCTGTCCTGTCACGATACCAGGTAAAGAAACTCATGCGTCCATCATCAATAGATGTTTTCAATTTGAAACTGAAAATTTAAAGAGAGTTATGTGCTTAACGTAGATTTCACATAAAATAGGGAAAATGGAAATAGTTGTTTGATAGACCTGATACTCATGCATCATTATTTAGCTTGGCGTGTCCCTCCCTTTTGTAGATGTCACACTGGTGGTGAAATAAAATCCTTTTGCATTGAGGCATAGCTTGGTTATTTACGACGTGTTTACGTTTCATGATAACTGTTGTTGATTTTTCTAAAACTCTATTTTTTTTTTTTTATTACCCTACCCCGGTAATTAATATTCATTGGCGTATCAAATTTGCTTCTCCTTTGCTTGCAGATCGCATATTGGTTTAGTGTTTGCTAAATTTGCAATTAATTCTTATAAGTCGTACGGCCGTGGTTCCCAGTGCATGTTGACGTATACAAAAGATATAATTCATCATATTATAGCATATATCACTATTGGAGAGCTGCGGTAGAAAATTCCTTACTGCGCTACCAACGTACTTTTTTCTACACTCTATTAATCGTTACATCAGAATTTACGGTAATAAGTTCATGTTCTAAACGAATATAATGTATACATATGTATTGTTTTATATGGTATGCATTGTATGGTTTTCTATTGTCATTCTATTTTTTCTAAAACACCGAATTTACGAAAAAAGAATTGGCAGCTTATTCTTCGTTTGCAACTACGTGTAGTTTGCTGGTGCCAAAATATTCTTTGGTACCAATCAAAAACCAATCCTCATGGCCATGTAGAACTACTAATAATACGATTTGAGCAAAAATCTTGTCTTGAGCATTAGAGAATTTCTGAAACGAGCTACGAGCGAACGACGTTACTGATCTTTTAGTGTAAATCGCTGGATGATATCCTAATTTCATCCAATATGGTGACCAGAATTTAAGAAAATTTTTCAATGACAGAAAATCATCAAATTCAAATTCTGCAAGATCATCAAATTTATTTGAGGGGGGGGGGGGGGGGGGGGTTAATTGTAGAATGGTTTTTGCCAGACCGTGGGTTTGATGGGGGCTTCCTATATTTGATGAGAGGAGATGACAAAAATGATGAAAATTTACTGGTATTATGAAGAGGAGGGTTTTTGTGTAAGTACGTGTAAGTACGGAGGGGGAGTGGTAAGACATAACGAGAGCCTTTTCCAACAATCTTTTATAACCAAAAGCCCTCTAAAGTCGATGGTTCTATTCAGACTCCGTGTGACGAAAAGGAAGATACAGAAAACTGGAAAGCATGGACCTAAAATAGGACGAATGGACTAGTAAAGAAATCCTTCTAAAAACAAAGCCTACTAAGGGAACGTCTTTCTAGTCAGCTTCAGTGCACCTTACGCTCGTAGCAAACCTCTCGCATTTGTAAATGGACTAAGTAAAGAAATCCTTCTAAAAACAAAGCCTACTAAGGGAACGTCTTTCTAGTCAGCTTCAGTGCACCTTACGCTCGTAGCAAACCTCTCGCATTTGTAAAGCTAACTAGTCTCCTTAAGGACAAGTCGAATAAAGAGTTGTACTCCAGGCGATCCCGGAGCTATTTCAGCCCAATTCTAACAATATCTTTTGAATTGGTTTGTGAGATAAGATAATATATTATTCCTTCCATCCGTTTTCTCTTTTATCGTTCGTTCGTTCGTTCGTTCGTTCGTTCGTTCGTTCGTTCGTTCGTTCGTTCGTTCGTTCGTTCGTTCGTTCGTTCGTTCGTTCGTTCGTTCGTTCGTTCGTTCGTTCGTTCGTTCGTTCGTTCGTTCGTTCGTTCGTTCGTTCGTTCGTTCGTTCGTTCGTTCGTTCGTTCGTTCGTTCGTTCGTTCGTTCGTTCGTTCGTTCGTTCGTTCGTTTGTTTGTTCTTTTGGTTCTCCCTTATATTCTTTGTAGGAACCTCTGACCATACATCTTAACATAGCAGGCTGACACAAGCGATGTTGCGAGATTTTGCTGCAATGTGTGTCACCCCGATTCAAATTTGTTGCTTGCAATGTTGCACCGTGTGTCAGCACCTTTATCCCTTCCCCTCCTCTGTGAAGGAGGCTCACCTACTAGATTAGCGAAGCGTAAAATGACACTAGTTCTAGGTCCCCCTCCGCATCACACGTAGAACAATACAATGACAAGTAATTTCCCCGCCCTACCAAATTAGCGCCCTTATTATATATTTATAGAAGGGCGCTATATAAATAATTATCATTCTCGGTGAGGAACATAGGCTCTGGGTACGAGATTGGATAACAGAAGAACTATGATAAGGGATGCATACCTGGTGACCCAATAGTTATTAGACTTCTGGTAGATATCCTTACCACCCTGGATAGCAATCCTAGATACGATGGCAAGTCCGGGTAGCTTGATTGCAAAGAATACATTGAATATGTTGCTTTCTGTGGAGCACCAACCCTCTAAACAAAAACAAAAACAATAATTTTGTCAAACCCTAAAACATAACCTTTAGGCTAATCTAAGTGAGTGTAAAGGTCAATCTAGTCTCCCTACGCGGCCGCTATCAGTCTCGTCATGCAACGCTCATTTCCGCTACTTATGGGAAAGAGCGTTGCGTGACGACACTGATAGTGGCCATGTTAGAGACTAGAGTAACAAACTCAGTTATCTAATTGGAATTTAGTATTGTAGTATGAGCAGGTTTGTGGAGGAAAGAAAACCTGTGGTAAACCCTTGAATCACTAATCGTAAGCATTTATTGGAACACATTCACACACACACACATAAAGTATGCACAATGTACCAATAGACCTATTGCTCAAAGTGTTGGGTTGTAATGTTTTCCACTTCAAAACACCTTAATTTTTATAAGATGAATTTTTATGTTTGATTCCCTTCCTTTTTCCATTTTTTCTTTTGAAACATCACTGGCAAAAAAAATGAATTATTCTCAGAGGAATGACCAATGGGGAGACATGGGGATAAAAGTAGGTCTAGAAGAACCAAGGTTATTTGCCACCGAATACGCATGTGAGCATATTACGCATGAAAAATGCTTGTTATAAATATTAAACTCGTTATTATCATTATCATTAAATATTAAAGTCTTTATTACCTGGGCTGTTAAGCCTTCCAAACTTTGGCTTTGGTGATGAACCATAAATTATGTTAGTAGATAAGTAAGAATCAGGAATCAGACGGCTCTCCATGCCAAGGTCTACCCAGGTTGGTAGGCTGACAGGCGACAGGACCACCTTGTTAAAACGAAAGTTTCTCTTGATTTGACGGAATGTTATAGTGTGATCTCCAGGCATCAGAAGAAAATTCTATTTAAATAAGTACATTTTGATTATTGTGACTGTCATCTATTTTATCATCACTATATTCAGCATCAACATTCTATCAAAACCCTCTATAGCTGTATACCATCCATTTCTTTACAAGCTATTAATCTATCACTATTATTATCATCATCCTCATTACTATCATCATTAATCTATCACTATTATTGTCATCCTCATCACTATCATCATGAATCCATCAAAATTATTATCATCCTCATAACTATCATCATGAATCCATCACTATTATTGTCATCATCCTCATCACTATCATCATGAATCTATCACTATTATTATCATCATCCTCATCACTATCATCATGAATCCATCACTATTATTATCATCATCCTCATCACTATCATCATGAATCTATCACTATTATTATCATCATCCTCATCACTATCATCATGAATCCATCACTATTATTGTCATCATCCTCATCACTATCATCTTGAATCCATCACTATTATTGTCATCATCCTCATCACTATCATCATGAATCTGTCACTATTATTGTCATAATCCTCATCACTATCATCATGAATATATCACTATTATTATCATCATCCTCATCACTATCATCATGACTCCATCATTATTATCATCCTCATCACTATCATCATGAATCCATCACTATTAAGTAGTATAGGGGATGGGGGTTCTAAAACAACGACCAATGGAGGATTACCCGTCTAAAGTAACCTCCTCGATTCGCACCGTTATTACCCGCATCCCATGTCTACGTAGTTAAATATGTTTTTTAATAATGTAAGAGAACTTTTAAGAAAGAAGCGGATTCGAAGAAGCATTTGAAAATGAAGACGAAGTGTATGAGTAGTTATGATTGTAAGTGTGGTAAGAAGTTCGATACGAAGGTTAAATTGTGTTCTTGGCATTGCCAGGATTGTGAGTATGACTACGACGATCTGAAAAGTGCTTAGTATTAGGTAAAAGATATTTTCTATTACATAGATGGAATCCCAAACCAACTTCAACACGGTGTCGATACCCGGTAACGGTGAGATTGACGTTAGACAGTTTTGGCTAGGTTAAGAGGACTCTCCGAAAAGGCATAGAAGAATTAGGGGCCCTGAAAGCAAGCATAATGGTAGAAGTGAGTATATCGAAAGACGAGGTAATGACGACAGCAATGTTGCGATCGAAGTCGTTAGTGATATTAGAGTCCATGAACTTGAATAGGTCACTCAACGAAGCCTTAGAAGCAATTATGGAGACGTTAGCTAATTATACCAAGGAAGGATCCGGTTGGATAGTAGAAGAGGTTAAAGGAATGGAGGTTAGCATGGCAAGGTACGTGCCAATACGAGGAGGAAGTTACGTACCACTACCAACGTGGGTAGAAAGAAAGAATGCAATCGTTAACGTGAAAAACGAAGACAATAGATGCTTTATGTGGGCAATTAGGTCCGCGTTGTACCAGTAGATAACAATCCATGTCGAACAAGTAATTACCCAAGCGATGATTTGGAGTGGGATGGCGTGGAGTTTCCAATGCGGCTGATAGACATACCGATATTCGAACAGGAAAATGACCTAGCGATTAACGTTTACGGGGTCAGAGACCAAACGATAGTGCCACTAGTGCTGTCAAAGAGCAAAGGAGAACGCGTACGCCCGTTTTACCACGGCGTGCACTACTCATGGATTAAACATTTAAGCAAACTGTTTTACAGACATACCAAGCATAAAGGCAAAAAGTACTTCTGCGACTATTGTTTGTTATCCTTTACCAGCGTTAAACCTCTAAAGGATCACGACGAAATATGTCGCGGAGTCGAAGAAGTGGCGCAACGGATTCAGATCCCTACAGATAAGAACCTATCGTACTCAGACAATCAAAAGCAGATGCAGGTGCCTTACGTGATATATGCAGACTTTGAAGCGCTGATAACTAAGGAAGAGCAAAAAAGTGGTGCCACGAATAAGGTTGGATTACACGAGATCGTCTCCTTTGGTTACATAGTAGTCAGATAAGATGGTAAAGCAAACCCTCCTGTGATTTACCGAGGTAAGAACACAGCTAATAAGTTTCTAGAAGCATTGCGAGAAGAGGAGGAAGAGATAAGAGAACAATTAAGACGTCCAAAGAAGATGGTATTTACCAAAGAGAACCAGGAGGCTTTCGCCAAGGCAAAGAAATGCCACATTTGCCAACATACGCTTCTCCAGTTTGGAAGACGAGCAAAGAAAGCGTGGGATGAAGATGGAAAGTATCTAGGAGAAGCTCATTTTAAATGTGGTAGGTATGCAAGGAAGGGGGAAAAGCCCAACAAGCCTTCCACATACTGCATTCATTGTCATAAAGCATTCGTTGAGGATTTCTGTATTGGATAAGGTTAGAGATCACTGCCACATCACGGGTAAATACAGAGGAGCGCTCATTGGAAATGCAATATAAACTTTAAAGTAGATCCAGAAATGGAAATTTCCCGTATTCTTTCACAATTTAAGGGGTTACGACTCCCATCTACTCCTACAAGGAACAGACGGCGCCGAAGTAAAGTGCATACCCAACAACAAAGAAAGGTACATGTCCGTAACCGTAGGTAAGCTAAAGTTCTTAGATTCGCAGCAGTTTATGGCGGACTCCTTAGCAAACTTGGTTAAATACAACACGGAGTTCCCCATTTCCAGTCAATACGGTGCGGAAAGGAAAGGAGTGTACCCATACGAGTACATGGACTCCTGGGATCGATTCAAAGAACCCCTACCGCCCAAAGAGAGATTTTACAGCACCTTAACAGAGTCCAGCATAAAGGACGAGGAGTACCAGCATGCGTTAAATGTGTGGGAAAAGCACTCCTGTGAGAACATGGGGGACTACCACGACATTTACCTAAGATCAGACGTAGTGCTGCTCGCAGATGTTTTCCAAAGCTTTCGAAAGATGGCTATGGAATATTACGGATTGGATCCCGCTAATTTATACACAGCGCCCGGACTCAGCTGGAGCGCTCTGCTAAAGAAGACAAAGTTTACGCACAGTTGGATCTCCTAACGGAATACGATATGTACCGCTTCATGGAAGACGGTATTCGTGGTGGTGTTTGCGGGCCTAGCAGACGATACGCAAAAGCAAACAATCCTGCAGTGGAGTATGACCCGAAGAAACCAACCACCTACATATTCTACTTAGACGCTGACAACCTCTACGGTTGGGCAATGTCGCAGTACTTACCCGTACGCGACTTTGAGTGGGATAAAGTGAAGCCGACAGACTTCTACATGCAGGTGGGTAAGGAAGACGACAAAGGTTACGTCTTAGAAGTGGATTTGGAGTACCCAGAGCACCTGCACGACGCACATGATGAGTTTCCCCTTGCCCCAGAAGCGATAGAGATACCGTTTAAGCAGCTGAGCCCGCTGCAGAGGGAAATGTGAGTTCTACTAAAGCCAAAGTACGGAGACAATTGCCGACTTTAATACACGGACACTGACTCTTTGATACTAGAAGTGCAGAGGGAAGACATTTACAAAGACTGCGTACCCGACATTGACGAGTACGACACCAGCAATTACCCGAAAGACCACTTCCTTTACTCCATAAAGAACAAAAAGGTGATAGGTAAAATGAAGGATGAGATGAAAGGAAAACCCATAGTAGAGTACGTGGGTCTGAAACCAAAGATGTACAGCGTTTTGAAGTTAGACGGAGTGGAAAAGAAAGCTAAAGGCGTAAAAAAATACGTGGTTAAAAAGGACATAACGCACGAGTCCTACCTTAAAGTGCTACGTACGCGTAAGGAACAGCGTCACAAATTGAATAGCCTGCGCAGCTATGGTCATCAGATACATAACGTCACGCAGGAGAAGGTGTCCCTGTCCGCATTCGACGGTAAGAGATGGATGTGCGATGACGGCGTGCACACGATAGCATTCGGACATCACACAATAAGCAGTTCTTCCTTGACGAACCCACGCGTGGGACCATCGTGAAGATAATAGAGAGCTTTACATTCGGGGACGAGGACGAGGACGAGGACGAGGACGAGGACGAGGACGAGGACGAGGACGAGGACGAGGACGAGGACGAGGACGAGGACGAAGTATGAACGTGAGAGGACTGGTACTTTGTTTTGGTTCTCGTCTTCGTGTTGACGCAAATATGATTTAGATCGATCGTTGACAACGAGGGTTGCGGAGAGTTGAGTTTTGAGATCTTTTGGGAGAGTTTGGTGGGTGGCTTAACAAAGTCTTAACCACCATTTAACATTCTGGGATGGTTTCTGAAATAGTTTCCGACCTTCCTTAACAAGATAACCATTCCTTAACATTCTGGGATGGATATATGATAGCCTACGCAGCAGCATTCCTTGGAGGATTACTAATTACCCTAAGTATATATGGACTGTATTACGTGTGAACCCCCAGCAGACTGCATCGTTAAAAAAGAGTCGCCGAGCAGAGATACGACTGCCGACGACCCTATTTTGAATGCGCCTAGCCACATAGAGGCGAAGGAAAGGCCCAGCGACCATCCTTCTTACCATACGACCTCAGATGCGTGAACTCCTGTCCTTCGATGACGTATCGGACGCGATCTGGTGCCCACAGGCTGTATGTGACACCCTCATGCGCCAATAACAACCGTAGCCTGTCGATATCTTCAAAGGCTACATAATTTTTATCTCATACGTAACACCTTCCTTTAAGTCTCTCCAGTGTATCTGCCTTACAGCCTCAAACGTCATATATTCTATGAAATATCTTTAAGTGCGTTTTCAAAGTGTCCGTAGACTTAAAGCGCTTGCAGCAGTATTTACAAGGTAGACGAATACCTCGTGCATACTCTGTGATATCCCTACAGATGTCGTCGTAATTGTTGCTAACAGACACTTTGAACCCGTTATGCTCATACCGCTGCAGTACTTTACGTTGATCCTCAGATAATACCCCGCTGCCTTTGGGTGTCTTCAGCTCCAAGAAGCCACGGTATCGCACGTGTGCATTCAAGATGTGTAGGTGGGGCTGCCCCCGTTGATATCCTTTCTGCCAACACTTTATGCGTTTGTTGTCGCTGTCCTGCAGTTCGCCTAGACCAGGGGTCACGAGCATTTGGGGGTAGAACCTGCGGATGTAGTCTACGATTTTCTTATGTAGGTCGAACTCATTTTCGATCTTGAATACCAACTTGTTAGGACTGTCGAAGCGCCGCTCTATTTCATACTTGCCTGTCTTACGCAGCGCAGGCAGGACTTTCTCAAAGACCCAATCGCGGAATCTCTACAGCTTTGGGTAACTTAGAGCTGCATATTAGTTCGTAGAAACCAGCCTCCGAAACGTACAGGGAATGAGCTGTGTATTAAGGGGGAGGCGATTCACCTCCACCTTCAGTTCTCTCAGCCTTTTCTTGTACTTTTCAGAAACGTGGTCTCTTATAGCATCCTTTGGGCATTCATAGCCTAACGTTAAAGCCACCTCCTTCGCTTTAAAGTACGGTCGATCGCCTCGCACTATGCATTGCAGTTTGGTGTTGTTGTTTTCGAAGACGCGTAACATGGTATATTAGTCAAATATTTTAATATACAACGCCTTTGAGATGATTCATTTCTACGCTTAGCTGCGCATCAGACACGACGAAGATGTAGCAGTTTATCTTAGTAGTGTCGCTGGCATGTTTGGTGCGTTTAATCTCCAAAGTAATACCATCCTGGGTGTTTACCAACCGCAACCCCTGACCATGCATGGATTCATTCGTTGGTGGTGCGCATGTCAATCCATAGGGCATACTTGTTCGTGAAGAACTCCTTTGGAGCATTTGATTGCCAAATTTCTGCATTGCTTCCCGGTACATGTCTTCAGGTTTTATGCCCTGGGAGCAAACCTTGTTAGGTACTCCATTGATATTCACGCCGACATTGGTAATGTTGGGGTTAAAGAACGCCTCAGAGTCTTTGCGTCTTATGTCTTTGCGAACACCAACAACAACCCCGTTAGACTGCGCCGTAGTATGTTAATGCTTTGGTTAATAACCTCTTCGACGTTGTTCGTGAAGCTGGACGTCTTGTACATTATTACGTGGTCGTAAAGGAATGCCTTACCAACACTGTATTCCATGCCTGCGCTACGAGCCACTTCTTCAGAGTACACGGTCTCGTACTGTAGTTCTTGGTTGGTAATAGCATATGGATGCACAGCCGATGAACTTACGTCCTTTCCTTGCAGGATGTTCGTAGAATCTGTTAAGGTTATTTCGAACTGTAGTTCAGAAAGCTGTCGGGGGTAATACGCACCGTGGTTCGTTATCACTTCAAAGTCCAATGGAATGACATATTTGGTGCCATAGGCTGTCTTTATTTCGTCTTCTCCTGAGGCGCCAGAGGCTGCGCTTCTTACCTTACGTATGGCTGCGCTTGCTATTCCTTGTTCTATCCTTTGCTCGCGGTCAAACGCCGTTAGCCATAAGTCTTTGTACGTGGTGTACTGGTCGTACCTGTTTAAGTACAAAAGGGATTCCCCAGCAAACTTGATTCTCATCTTAGAGACAAGGTTCCTACCCACGTTATTGACGACATGACGCGCGTTTGCGGTATCTGGCTGTATTGCCAGGTCAAACCTTAGCGCTAACGTGCCAGGGACCAATACTAAGTTATCCGTTAGACGGGGTACGCCTACATACAGGGTTTCTCCTGGTTTAGCGCTGCTGGGTGTGAATGTGACCCTATGAAAGGTACGTTCTGCCTTTAGGCCGCCAACCTGCTTAGGTAATACGTTGGGATTTAACTTTGAGCTTATCATATATAATGGAAGTAGAATAAACATATTTTGACCCTACTACGGAAGAAGGTCAAGTCGACATTAACGATGAAGAATACGACGCATGGACAAAAGGCGCGGAAACCGACCCCCTAATCTACGACATGGCCCTAGAAAACAAGTACGGCAGTAGGTGGAAAAGCTTCAAGGCCTCCTTGAATTGCATGTGGCAATCAAAGAACCGCGGCAGCCCCGTCCCTGAATACTTGGAACTTCAAAACATAGACGAACAGGGAGCAACCGCGCGGGAAACCGTAGAGTTGGCAACGCAAGAGCTAAGGCTACGCTATCCCCGTTTTGAGGCTGACGACATAAGGCTCACAGAACGCGGAAACAAAGTCCTCATAAGCGTCAGAGACACGAGGCACGCCGGGTTAAGAGTGAGTGTCTGAGAAAACCGGGCAGGTCGAACGGATGGGGGTCGGCCGATTCTTTTCATACTTTGGCTGTTTTATGCATTTGACTAGTTATGTTGAAAACATATATTATTAGATTTGAAATCCCTTTCGTTCTTGAGATCGACCACCCCCCCCCCCCCCCCCCCTTAAAATGCGACCGGCGGCGACACCAAATTTTTATCTGTCACGGCATCTGAAGGTAAACATCACAGTTTCACATTAAACGTGTTGGAAACCGATCCAAACTTAGTAGTCTTTTCAATAAAGGACTAAGCTATACCTCCAAGGCCAAAACGAATTAAAAGAAATATTTTCAGGAAAATTATGAAGTCAAACATTTGCATAAAGCAAAATTCGATGATTCTCGCTTCGTTGAAAAAGCCTTTTTTTAAATCGAGTTTCTCCGATCGGCGGCGTTTGTTTAAAACAAAACGAAGTTCCCCGTTCTCAGCATTATTTCTTCTTTCACCCAATGTTTTTAATTTTTTGGGATCTTGAATTTCCTTTAAAATATAAACTATTTTCAGGACCATATTCATCGCTATTTACTCTAAATGAGCATTCGTGTCACGCAATGTTACCTGTTGGCAAACTACATTTTAGAAGTTTTTTAACTTCCTTTTTTAAGCATTAAATACTTTTTCTAATTCCATCATGTTATAACTTTTGTGTATACAATCACATTTTGAAGTTAAACTCAGTGCGAGTGAATTATTTTGAAACCTTTGATCATTACGCGTATTTAAAAGCATGCAGTTTGTTGGTTACAAGTCTGAAGTCTTGTAGTAAAAAAATCTAGTGTTCTACATGATGAGTTGCTCTTTCTTAAGCGACGCTTCGCCCTGTGGTGCTTCTCGTGAAAACATTGAATACACAACAGTTATACCAGTAACATCTTGTACTAATGACTTGAGCAGTCATCTATCGGCACTGGGGATAAGCAAATGGATCGGGCGAAAGGAAGAAACAAATTTTGTTAAAGAAGTCGATGTCCTGTTGAATCGTGCAGGATTGATATTATGCAGTGAAGACAAAGTTCTCAAGTTAACAGTTTGTCCTAGACATCGTCATCAATTTACTGTCGGATGGGATGGGAGAAAACGGCATTCTTGTTTTCATAGCAAACACGTTGGTAAGCGAAAGAAAGAGGTGAATCCACGTCGCATTAATTTAGAGATGTCGCGAAGTCTTCTAAAGTTCGAAAATCAAATCATTCCTATTGGAGCAGGTAAGTCTTCACTGCAAAAATGAAATATATAGAGACACCGAATTGATGAGAAGGATGCATGCAAGCTGTCACAAAACATAACAATCTGTTTGACAATTTGTACGCGCGTGCTACCATGGCCTTAAGGCTGAAATATACATAATTAAACATATTTGAATGCTTGTATGTTGATAATGCGTATGTTATCGTTATCGTTTTGCACTTATCACTTGCTTCCCCGTGGGTCGACCCCCGGGGAATTGTTGGTGCATTTAACACCCTAAAAGATACCAAATCGCGATTTTGTAGCCCTAAGAGATACGACCAGCATCCCCGGTTCTTTTTTCCCCAGAGTCTCTTAACAACTGTTGATCTGGTTGGAAGCTAAAGAAAGGAACATATAGTAAAGATATTTATGTGCAGCATCTCAAATCACTCATGGTCACACATATTTTCATTCAACCAAAATCGTCTGTCATTTAAGACTGTCTTTTAAGTCTCGACACATCCACGCTTTAAATAATGGCATTATTGAGAAGAAAAGAACGAAAGACGAATCTAATTTTATTTTACCTCTCTACTAGCTCAGGAATTTAATGACACAAAATCGCGCGAAGAAACCATAGTCTAGTGAGAAAAACTGCTGACCAAATGTCGAACAAATCCCGTGGGTATGTCCATGTGTTCCAGCCAACCCATTCCAAAGCTAAACAACCTATCTTAAATATGAGTCAGGCCGTAAAATACAAACATACCTTACTTATCATGACCATGAACTGTAATGTTAATATATAGACCAAACAGTGGCTGTTTATCAAACAACGTTGATGCAATAATATACAAATAATTAACAGCGTTCCTTCTGGCAGTCAAGTTATCGTCTAAGCTGCAACAGATTATATCTTCATCTCTTCCAGTTCTTTGTTCAAGTTGTAGAAAGCGTCACTACCAGTTGAAAAGAACTGGAGAACACGAAATGAAAGTAACTATTTATTTACATTTGGAAGGGTCTCTCATTCCCCGCGCGCATGTTTTGATTCAGTCAAATAATTTTCTAATCTCTTACCCTGAGAGTCCGCGTTACTTACTTTCTGTCTGCGGCAGAACGTAACGCAGGCTCTGAGTACAAGATTCATCAATTTCTCGCAAATGTTCGTATAAAAGGTATAGACTCTTTTGGTGTATGGACTCATATAATATCTGATGTCTATAGACTTCAGAAGATCACGAAGAGTCAGTACCTGTTGTAAGCACAACAGAGGGAGATGAGCACACGAAAGAACCAATCGATATGCTTGTGGACAGCACCATTCGAGACCTATCAATGCTTTCAATTGAAGATGAAGACCAGCAAGAAGCAAGTATGTGGATGGACGAGAAAGAAATTCAGCATCAGAAGAGGTAGCTTTTAAATAATACTTTTGTCCAAATGTCAGACGGTCGCAAAAGTCCGTTGTCATCGATTCTTAACACTCCATGGGAAGAGGTTTCAAATACTCAGAAAAATTATTACGTCCGAAAGGCTAAAGAGCTTCTGGAAACGGCATTGTCTGTAATTGCACCTGGACAAGAGGAGCAACTTTGGAATTGTCTGCGGTATACAGAGGTAGTTCCAGACAAGGGAAGTCCTAACAACAAAAGTACTACTAACCTCGAAAGAGGTGTAGTTGATACTCTGATTTCAGCTTATGAAGAGGCAGACAACTGGCAAACCAAACAACTGTTATTATCGCTGTTTGCTAACGAATTTAGTAAAACAAAACTTGCGCAAATTATACCGGGCATTTCCAAGTGGAGAATCGACAGTGCACGAAGACATACGCAAGATGTAGGTGCGGGGAAACCTGTAGAAAAGAAGCCAATTTATCGTACACGTCTTGATCCCGTGAAAACCGACCACTTTATTGACTTTATATCTAGACCATGCTTCCTCCAAGATGTTGCATACGGGACTCGAAATCTTAAAATGGACGTGATTCCGGAGGGAACGCTGTTATTCCTGCAGTTATTAGAAAACTGATACCATCAATGATTATCGCTCAATATAAGTCATATTGTAGTGATATTCAATTTGAAGCAGCAAGTGAACGAACATTGTTTAGAATCTTAGAAGTGTGCTCGGCTTCTATGCAAACTTCGCTGCACGGCCTCGACTACTTGGTAACCGAAGGCGCCCAAGCATTTGAATCACTTGAGTGTATCGTGGAAACTCTTTGGTCATTAGGAAATGTAAGAGAAAGCTGGTACAAAAGGTGCAAGCAACAGTTAAAAGATGGAAGAAGGTATTTAAAATCAGATTTTAAAGTTCATGTTGGCGATAAGGAAAGAACCGCTGATCACTGCATTGTGTTTTATTAAGCGATGTCACTGATTTTTCATTTAAGAAAGCATGCAGCCATTATGAACATGAAATCACATGCCACGCCTGTCAAGAAATAGATGATGTTATTGAGGAAATCAATCAGAAGATAACCGAAAATGGCTCATGCACGAATGATGATTCAAATGCACGACTAAAGTTGGAGCATAAACACGCAAAGGAGGCAATTTATTCTTGGAAAGCCCACAATCTACGAACAGTTAATCAAGCGATTGCAAAGCAAGATATTCTTTCTAAGCTGAGTTCTAATGGCTGCCTGATTATTATGGATTGGGCAATGAAATTTTACCCATGTACTTTAGAGAAACAATGAAGGATTTTTTCGGTAAGAGAGGAATTAGCTGGCACGTTAGTGCAGTGATCCTAAAGCAAGATGGCGATTTTATTGTACAATGCTTTCTTCACATCGTTCAACATAGTTGCACCCAGGACTGGTTTGCAGTCGCTTCTATTATTGAGCATTTATTGGAAACGATTAAGATTGAACAACCACATATCACGGAAGCTTATCTTCGATCTGACAATGGTGCTTGTTATCATAATGCCCCTTTGATTTTCGCTCTATCATCTATTGGCACTAGAACAGGAATTGGAATCAGAAGATATAATTTTTCCGAGCCCCAGTCTGGTAAAGATATGTGCGATCGTAAGATTGCGCCGATGAAAGCTCATATTAGGAGATACGTTAATGAAAAGAACAGCATCACCACAGCAAGCGACATGAAGAAGGCGCTGGAATCACATGGTGGGATCAAAGGCTGCAGAGCTGCTGTTGTAGCTATTAACACCGCTAATGAACGCGGTACTGAGCATAAACTTAAAGGAATCAGTAAGCTCAACAACGTCGAGTTTGAAAAGGAAGAAATCCAAATGTGGCGTGCATATGATATTGGCTGCGGCAAGACTGAATCACTTGAAGGAAAACAGACTCAAGGAAGGACTGGTTTGACAGTATTAGAGCCGTTCGGATCTACACCACCTTCATATTTGACATTCAAACGAGATGCTTCTAAACATACGCTGAAATCTGAAGTTTTTTTCTGTCATGTCCCAGGGTGTGTGCTTACCTTTGCTAGCGAGGACGACGCTGAAGTTCATATGGATACAGGAGTTCATAATCTTGTTCCAGAAAGAGAAAGTTTGTATGACTCCGTAAGACGAAAATGGGCTCAGAATGTTGGAGAAATGTGTTCCAACACAGGAGAAGTAAATTTTGCAACCACAGCCAAAACCGCTACCAATTCATCAACTGCAAACAAATCAGGTCCCAAAGAGAGAGTATCACAAGGATGGGCACTGAAAAGCCAGAAGGCGTGTGCAAAATTCCCAGCTCATGTCAGAACATATTTGATAGCGAAATTTAATGAAGGTTTGGGGAATGGCCAGAAAGCTAGTCCAGCAAACGTTTCTAGAGAGATGCAGAGGGCAACAGACTCTGAGGGGAAACTATTCTTTACTCCAGAAGATTGGAAAACAGAAAGACAAATAGCCAGCTTTTTCTCACGCTTCTCAGCACTGCAAAAAAAAAGTGAACATCCGGTGACCGTCGATGAAGAGGACAACTTAACTGAAGGAGATTACAGAGAATTAGAGGCAAACATAGCCAATGAGGATCTCAGGAATGCCGTCTACAATGCGGTTGATATAGAACACCCAATTACTTTTGAGGAACGCAACATATGTGAAATGACAAAGAACAACAAACTTACAAGTTTCAAGACTGCCCAACTTGAAAGTATTTGCAACCTTTATGGTCTGGATGTCGAGAGGTCAAGTCAATCAAGAAATTTAAAACGCCCTTATGTCAACAGCATTACCGTGTTTGTCTCAAGTTGTTCGTGTTTCAAGCGATGACCGGGTACACTTATATCAATTTTTAATTACAGTAAAAGGTCAAAGTGCATATCATATCTGAGGTGCATAAATCGAATATTTGCCCTCTTTTTCTTTGCAACTAAAATGGAATTTGAATCTCCAAAAAACGCCGCTTATTTTTCCACTTTGACTTCACTTATAGGTTGCAAATCAGCATCAAGAATATAGGAGTCGATCGATGACCAGCGCACAAGCAGCAATAAGTGATATTGCGTCGTTCGAACTTGCTATTTTCCTTGCTTGTTGTTGTTGTTTGCAACTGAATGTTTTGGAACCAAAGTGACGCGACAATTGTAAAAAGTCGCCCCAATCTTCTGGACAGAATTAAGCTATTTACGACGTTCGCGGGCATTGCTCGCCCGCATCTTTCTGCGAATCGATTTTCAATCAGTTTTGTGCGCCTGCGCACTTCGTGCTGACGTCATTTGAATGTTTTGATGAGCAATTCAAATCAGCGAACAAAGTGATATATGAATATATAAGTGAATATCTGGTTGTTTAAGACATGTTTCACTTTTGACTTCCATTTTCACGCGGTACACATAGAGCGTTTTCAGCTCGCTTTATTTTTTTTCGCAATTCCGTCAAAATTGTACGGCTCATAAAAACGAAGACGGTGACCCCTCCTATTTTCTTTTTGTGTATTTAAAGTGTGTATCTTAAAGTAATATCTTAAATGTTGGGCTTTTATAGAGGTCTTCATTACGGTGCGTTACATACGGGTTTGATCATTGACAATATGGTCCGCCGCTCGTTCCTTGATCATCGCTAATAAAAAGGAATAAACACTTAAACAACCTCATAAAATCGAGAAAAATTGTATACTTTGTTCAGAACTAAGTTAAAAAGTTTAAAAAGCTTCTAAAATGTAGTTTGCCAACAGGTAACATTGCGTGACACGAATGCTCATTTAGAGTAATTAGCGATGAATATGGTCCTGAAAATAGTTTATATTTTAAAGGAAATTCAAGATCCCAAAAAATTAAAAACATTGGGTGAAAGAAGAAATAATGCTGAGAACGGGGAACTTTGTTTTGTTTTAAACAAACGCCGCCGATCGGAGAAACTCGATTTAAAAAAAAGTCTTTTTCAACGAAGCGAGAATCATCGAATTTTGCTTTATGCAAATTTTTGACTTCATAATTTTCCTGAAAATATTTCTTTTAATTCGTTTTGGCCTTGGAGGTATAGCTTAGTCCTTTATTGAAAAGACTACTAAGTTTGGATCGGTTTCCAACACGTTTAATGTGAAACTGTGATGTTTACCTTCAGATGCCGTGACAGATAAAAATTTGGTGTCGCCGCCGGTCGCATTTTAAGGGGGGGGGGGGGGGGTGGTCGATCTCAAGAACGAAAGGGATTTCAAATCTAATAATATAGGTTTTCAACATAACTAGTCAAATGCATAAAACAGCCAAAGTATGAAAAGAATCGGCCGACCCCATCCGTTCGACCTGCCCGGTTTTCTCAGACACTCACTCTTAAACCGTTGGACCAAACCACAAGTCCTCTTCGATGATACTGGCTCAGTCAAGGTCAACGTGGCGAGATTAAGGGGATTCCAAGAGGCTACACGGAGTGCGTTAGAAAGGTTGGAAACCTTATACGACAGGGTCGCGCTAGAAAGGCGCGCCGAGGGGCTACAAGAAGCGTTGGAAGAAAGGGAAGCAGATTACATGAGGCAGAACCGACTACTCCTCGATGCTCAAAAAAGAGAGCTTGACGACAAGAATCAGCTAATAGTAAAGATGAGAGAACAAAGAGACGATGCTCAACGCGAAAGAGACCAAGCCCAAAAGGCCTTCGAGCTCGCCCTGCAAGACCTGGACATGAGCAAGGAAGAAGCTAAGAACTTGCATGTCACCATAGCCGGCTCTTTGGAGGAATGGCGGCAGCTGGTTGCCGAAATCAACACCAAGGAACAGCAAATCCGGCAAAGAAATCAGGTCATTGAAGACTTGGAGGGACAAATAGAGCGGAAACAGGAAATAATCAACGACCAGACTCGCCCCGAAGAGGAAAGGGAAGCCGCCCAAAGGGAATTAGAAACCCTTGAGGTGAGAGTTGCGGAATTACAAGCGCAAAAGGACAACCTGGAAGAGGAGTTTTAACTTACCACCAAGGAAAAGGTAAAAAGAGCTCTCATGAAGTATTCCGTTCCGCTGGCGTTCGCGGTCGCTATTAGCATCGTAGTCGGAGTAATCCTATCCGCTCTTAAGGCTACGGGCGCAGGCGTAAAGAAAGTAGGCAATGGAGTGAAGGATTTGGGAAAAAAGATGGCAGTCGCTTTAACGGGGCTGCTGGGTTCTGTTATTTCCTTGGCACTTAGGGCCGGCGGAGAACTGTTGAAGTTCGTGGGGAATAACGTTTGGATATTAGTTGTCGCTATTGGGGTAGTCTTCCTGAAGAAGATGAAGGGTTGATCTTGTCCTTATGTATTACTGGGGGCTTGTCGTCGTCGGGCCTCCTGGGCATCCTAGACTGGGGATAAGTAAAGATAGTATTTTTTCTCGCCTGTGAAAGTCGTATAGACACAATCTACTACAGCTAAGTAGGGGTTGTTCATCGCCATATATAATAGCTCAGACCAATGTTTGCGGCGGCTAGGCCGGCTTTTAGTAAGTTATGGTCGTCCTCGGGTATTGTAGGCATAACGTGGGCCTTCTTTGATGGTTTCTTTACTGCGGGCTTCTCTACATGCTCCTTCTTTGGCTTCTCTACGAAGTGAGGAATGCCGTTGAGAGTGTCAGAATTCACGTCATTCACCCCAAACTTCATGTCCTTAGTAGCTCGCTGCAGCTTGTTGTTATAACCCACAACGGAATTAGTGTTGATAACCAAATTACTTGGCATTAACCAACAACCAGGCGACAAAGCATAATCTAGTCGCACCTTAGATTGCTGCACCGCAAGTTGATACCTTTGAACTGACTTTGAGATCTCATTCTCAATAACAGCACTTTCGAAGAGGACAAGGAATACTTGTTGCGTTTCCTGCGACGCACCACTGGCATCTACGATGGGGCTGCGAGTGCTAACCTGTGCTCCTAGAATGCAGTAGACAAAGGCTTTGATGCTTCGAATAATCCTTGCTAGATTCTTTAACCCCAACCCCTTTGCGGCAAAGAAAGGCGCCCAAGGATACTTCTCTTTGCTTTGGATGAAGTAGATAAGATTTCCCTTTGTTCCGCTGCTTCCCATGTCTGAGAATTCGTAGGAGCTAGGATATCCCATACCTAGAGTTTCTATGCTAGCACCCACGTAGGAAGCATAGGTGTAAGTCTCTCCTAAACCATGGGCGGCACCCTCTTTGTTGCGAAAATCAGGGTTGGTAAGCTTAAACTCATTTCTTAATCGCTCCCATGCGACTTTGTCATATTTGTTATCCTTTGGGTTAAAGACATTGTCACCAGGAAGCGGCGCGCCTAGCTCAAATAGTATCCTACGAATAGTAAAAGCAACATGGAATTTCAGGAAAGGAATATGGAACATATCCGCGGCTATACCACATCCCTTAGTAGCAGCCCAGACGGCAAAGTTTAACTGCTGTGGCCGATATCGCATACTAGGACCTGATAAACATCTCCTAGATTCTTTCCCTGTCGTGTGTTTCATGGCAGTTTCTCTGAAGATGTCTCTGACCGTCACTGCGAAGGTAGTAGAATTGGTCACAGGTATTTCCAGGGAGGTAACCATCTTAGCAAACTCATCCGCACCATCCTTGTTGTCATAAAATGGGTAGCTAAGGGCAGTTTTCATCAAATTCGCAGGAAAGTTAAGCTCAAAATGCACTTTCTTTTTGGGCTTAGGCACTTCCTTCTTAGGACTTAGGTCCTCATTGCTGTACATTCTAGAGCCGTTAAAGTAAATCCCATCGGGTCTTCTTTCAAACTTACTGGGGTCTGCATGTGGAAACATCTTCCTAAAGGCCCTCCAATTCCAGTAGTCCCGATTGTCGTGACGCGGCTGCTCCTCGATGTCGTTACCAAATGCATCGTACATACTATATAATGGATGTCATACCATCAGCGCCTAATTTGTATCCAGTAAACTACCATACTACCACTAAAGACACAGGTCCCAATGAGATGAATGCAGAGAAGTTTCGTCTGAATAAAGGAAATCTAATACTGGCTTACCTGGAAGGGCAGACAAAGCACTACGAAAACGTCAGAAAGAAATACTTTAGAGCCCGAAGTACGCTACATAAAATTGCTATAACTTCAGGATCCATGTCCGTAGCATTAACACTTCCCTTACCGGCCCTGGAATAGTTGTTGGAGTTCCTTTGGCCGTCGTTGGGGCAGCCTGTGGTATTATTTCTGCTGTTGCTACGGGTATTATGAAAAAGCTATCCACGAAAATATCAAAACACGACACGACAATAGCTTTGTCTAGGGCTAAAGTAAATACTTTATATTTGAAATACTTGGTTTCTAAAGCTTTGCGTGACAAAAAGATGGACGACCTTTGTGATATTTCCCTAGCTTCGACTTTTGTAGCGTCTTCCTTAAGCTTTGTGGCGTTGGTTCTTCTAAGTTAAGCAAAATCATTTCCATTACTTCGTCGTCTAAATATACCGGCCGATGACCTTGGATGTAACTCATCCAGTCCCTAAAGTATTTTATTCTCTTATAAGGTGTTTTTTTTACGACCTCCATTGGCGTAATATTGCTCTCTCGTAGCATTTGGTACGGCGTTTGTGATATTTTCACCACACTCGTAACACTGTTGTGACGTGTCATCTTCTATTCGCATTTTCTTACCACAACAAGCAAGCTTCCTTGTTGGTTGAGGCACAAACTTTTGTTTCAAGCACTTTAAACAGAAGTCATAAGCAAACTCTTTACATTCTTCGCACTCCATATATAGACTAACATATTTAACTACGTAGACATGGGATGCGGGTAATAACGGTGCGAATCGAGGCTACTTTAGATGGGTAATCCTCCATTGCTCGTTGTTTTAGAACCCCCCTCCCCTATACCACTCTATTATTGTCATCATCCTCATCACTATCATCATAAATCTATCACTATTATTATCATCATTCTCATCACTATCATCATGAATCCATCAATATTATTGTCATCATTCTCATCACCATCATCATGAATCTGTCACTATTATTGTCATAATCCTCATCACTATCATCATGAATATATCACTATTATTATCATCATCCTGTATTTCATTGTGAAAACCACCCATATTTGCAAGCATAGCCAGGATCAGTGGATCAATATAAGTTTTACCACTATTTTTGTCATCATCATAATCACAATCTGAAATTAGTTGTTACCTTGAATCGATAGTTGATCCAGAGATGATGGACTATTTTCTTTGCTGTATGGAACTTATGCCAGTCGCCATTATCTATCCTAAAGGACACTGCATTGTGAGATTCATCAGTGTTATATACACTCATCCACAAGCAATACTGTGCTGGGTAGTACACATGCACAAAGTATATGCCAATAAGGTCATTTGTTTCACCATCTGCCTTGACAAATGTTGCTGTTCCCCTTTGTAAAGAATATGTTACATTCTCTTCACTGTACGCAGGCCCTAGAAAAATTGCAGTTATATGTCTTTAACCAAATTCAAAAATGCATTGTTTCTTATCAAACTTATAGTTACAGTATCTATCAGTGTGAACTGAAGTTGTGGTGTTCCAGTTGCAATTTTCAGCTGGTAGGAAAGGACATATAGCTGCATGGTGAATATACTTCCCTACTGTAACTGAGTGAGGGATCCTGAGTCTACTAATATGGTAGAGTATAAGGACAGTGTAGTTATGAAAAAAAATCTATTCCATGCCAGAAAGGGAGATTGCAGCTTAAAGATTGAGGATGTTCCATAGCCCTTTCAAAAGGTGGTTAATTGCATAAATCACTTCTTTATCCCCTTCCTCTAAGGGAATGAATTACAATAGACCATGAGTAGGCATATTTTCAATTTTCATATTATGTACACTGCATCGATCCTTTCCCTGAAGATAAAATTCTTTGTTTGAGGTTGAAATATATATATTTTTTACAGCCAAGCTAAAAAGAGGTTGGCTAAAAGTGTCTGTAAGTAATAATTATTTGTTAATTGCAGCTGTTGTTTTAGCATCATCATTTATCATCATCACTACAACCACCACCACCATCATTTTATTCTAAGCTTATTTGACAGATTATTTTAGGACTTAATTACCTCTTAACAGTGGTGATTTAATAATTGCAGTTTGGTCACAACCAATCTGTGGTGCACTTTTTGATTGGCACAATATTGTATCTGTCACATTGAATGAAGCTTCACACCAGAGTTGAATATCATCAATAGCAACATTAGCAAGATTGCAAGTTCCATCTGGACACACCTTACACTCAGCACAATCTAGACATATGTTGCATGAGCTTGGTCGTTCTGGAAGTATATGAAGGAAGCGGATGCCATATACTTTATTGTATTGTTCCAGGTCAATGTAAGCTGATCTCCAAAAGATTGGACCCTGGTTGTCTGACATTTTCCATCCTACAAACAATCATAAGGATTAAACTATTGCCAATATAACGAACAATCTCATTGGTTGGAAGATTAAAACTTGACACGTCTGGTTAAATCTAAATGTTTCCCAACCGGGAAATAAGTTACTTATTTCCCAGTCAAAAAAAGTGTTGTGACAGTAATAGGGCAGCGCAGTCGTGACGTCATAAAAACGAGGACAAAAGGTGAAATTCGGACAAACAAACTTACAAGTTTACTTTCAGCAGATAATTTTCACAGCCGATCGCAGTTGATCTTAGTTTACACGGGTTATTATTGTAACTTTAAGTTAAAAATAATAAAATCGGTTCGTATAATCGTCGTAGTGGTTAAACAGAACGCAATGTTTTGTTCGAATCTTTAAGCTATTTTTAGAATCAGTGCGCTGCGCTATTGTGACATTAAACAAGTGCACATGATCAGAACGTGAAAATCGCTGATGTCGTGATATTTTGCACCAATCAAAAACAAAAAAGCGGGAGAAGATATTTTGCTTGAATTTTCGGTCCCTTGACGTTTCACAAGGTGAAGCCGAGGGAAACATGGAGACTCTTGGGAAAATAAAAACTATTTCCCGCACAACCAGACATTATAAGTGTATAATATCCGTCTGTCCAAACAATCATATATTTTATGATAGATGTGTTGATCATCACAGTGAATGATCGATCTAAGCGAACGCTGTAAAGAAAGACTTGAAAAAGTGATTTCAAGCTTCAACGGGAGTTGAACCCATGACCTCCGCGATGCCGGTGCGATGCTCTGCCAATTGAGCTATGAAGCCAATCATGTTGGCGAGCGGTCATTTTTGTTGGGTTCTTCAAGCCCCCATAGATAATTCAATTTCCACAATTCAATTTCCACACTTATTATCTATACTTCATTCAAACTTAGAATCAGTTATCTATATTAAAACTATTGAGTTCTGAGTAAAGATATAATTATTATGTTTGCCAACAAAAATTAAGTTTTGAATAACGTGGATGATGATGTAAGACGATTAATAAACATTTAATAATAAATGAACTGCTAATATCTTAGTGAGTGAGCAAGTGACACATTTGCATATTCAGTCAGATCCCTCACAATTTAACAAATTTACGACAGTTTAGCATGGTATGTCCATGGTTTAGCATGAGGTGATGAAAACTAGCGAAAGATTATTAGAACTTAGAACTACATTTCTTCAAGAAAAATGAAATAACATTCCATTAAGAGTTTGTTGAACTTAAAAGTTTCACTTGTGTGATAACTCGATCTCTGGTGGAATAACAAAGATTTGGGCTTGCAAAATATTGCAAGATTGGAAAACGCCGTTCGCATAAGCAACAGACGAGAATGAAGTACTGTACTGGCGCTTGGTTTGGTAGCCGGACAATTCCATTTCACACCCAACAGCACTGGAAATAATCTTAGAACATTGCTTTATTTGGCTTGTGGATGGTCTGGTAAATGAAATGGCCATGATATGTCTCGAAGGAACTCCTGAGTTTGACAGCGTTGTGATCAATGTGTGCTTCGTACACTATGGTTGCATTGGTGTAGACTTTTGACAAATTGGAACCAATGGAGATATTTTTCATCATTTTTGCCAGACTATTGACACCAAGTGGCTAGTTTTCGTACTATACTGGGTCTGAGGCATTTTTGAGTTGCTTAGGCTTTTGGAAAAAGGCCTTGCAACTAGCTATGAGATGTAGAGCTTGAGACAACAGTATGCAACAGTAGAGCCTTGTTAGTACTTCTTTTGTGTCTCCATAACCTCCTTGGTGGGTTTTGTTGGCTTCTTGGTGAGACATGATTGCATAGTCACAGCCCTCTGCATCTTTCTGAAAGATGAAACTGCTTTTGCTAAGCCCTCGTTGGCCCTCACATCCACGCCGACACGAAAACAAGGTCACATAAAGTAGATAGTAGGAGTAGTTGGACTCATGAAAGGATTTTCTTTAATCTTGGCAATATCTGCTACTTCATCTACTGGTTTGTGCTGGACGTTTTCTTTGTTTTCACGGTGGTGAAGCGGTGGTGATGGTAATGGTGGTGGTAATGGTTGTGATGATGCGATGATGATGATAATATGGTGGAGATGATGATGATGATGGTAGTGAAGTGGTGTAGACATGATGATGGCAAAGCAGTTGAGATGATGATGATGATGATGGTGAAGTGGTTGTGATGATGATGATGATAAAGATGGTGAAGCTGTTGTGATGATGATGGTGATGATGATGGTTGTGATGATGATGATGATAAAGATGGTGAAGCAGTTGAGATGATGATGATGATGGTAGTGAAGTGGTTGTGATGATGATGATGATGATAAAGTTGGTGAAGCTGTTGTGGTGATGATGGTGATGATGATGGTTGTGATGATGATGATGATAAAGATGGTGAAGATGGTGAAGCTGTTGTGATGATGATGGTGAAGTGGTTGTGATGATGATGATGATGGTGGTGGTGAAGTGGTTGTATTGATATGCTGGTGATGAGGAAAGTAGTCTTGATGATGATATGAGAATTTGCACTAGAATTAGCTCCAGTTATCACTCACTTATTCAACCTATCTATTGAAGCTCAATCAGTTCCACTGCCATGGAAAGTTGCTAACATAACTCCTATACCTAAAGAATCTCCGCTTCAGACTATCGATCAACTGCGTCCAATATCTGTGACTGACATTATAATCAGACTCTTTGAACGTATAATTTATAACTTAGAGATTAAACCAATCATAGAGATAGAAATAGGTCAGGATCAGTTTGCCTATAAACAGGGTTGTAATACCACATTGGCACTATTGCAGTGCCAACATATGTGGATGAAATGGTTGGATGGGATGGCTGATAGTGTAAGGGTTTTTGCCTTTGATTTCTCGAAAGCCTTTGATTCAGTGAATCACTTTATCTTACTGAATAAATTTAAACAATTGCCTATTAACCCATATATATTTAACTGGGTAGTGGATTTTCTTACTCATAGACAACAGAGAGTTATTAGTGATGGTATTTTTACTCCTTTTGTATCTATAAATAGAGGTGTTCCTCAAGGAACAATTTTGGGTCCCGTGCTTTTTTCTGTTATGGTAAATGACATCAAACCAATCAATAATTCTAAGTCCATTTTGGTTAAATATGCAGACGACGTAACTTTAAGTACATTTAGGATTGGTAATAATGATTGTGCTACCCAAGAGGTAGACTCCATTAAGAAGTGGGCTCAGGATAATTTAATGAAGATTAATTTATCTAAGACTAAGGAACTTGTTGTCAAGGGTAAGACTGTGGCACCTATTCCCAATTCCATACAGGGTATTGAGCAAGTAAAACATATTAAACTATTAGGTGTCTATTTCCATAGTAACCCTACCAACTGGGACACCCAATTTGATAATTTACTAAAAAAAGCGGGGAAGAGAATGTATATACTAAGGATCTGTAAGAAATATGGTTATAGTCTGGAATGCCTTCATCACCTTTTTCAATCTATCATTATGTCTCTATTTACTTATGCCATTTCAGTTTGGGGCTGTGCCAGTTACTCTAAATATTTACACAAAATAGATGCTTTGCAGAATAGGGCTCTTAAATTTAGTTATATTAAGAATACGGTTCCAGTGAAAGACATGATTGAAAAATCGGATTTAAGATTATGGGATAAAGTAACTCAGCCTAATCACCCTTTATTTCACTTGCTCCCACCTAAGAGAACAAGGGTCTTAAGAGATAGAATACATGGTTTTATTCTCCCGTCAGTAAAAACTGAGCGTTTTAAGAACGTTTTCTTGAATAGATGTCTTTTTAGATAAGTATTTAATAATTTTTATATATTGTATTATTAATCATTTTAGCATAATTTTTACATGTATAATTAGTTTGGTTAGTCAATTTATAATTAAGGACGTTTGTTTTCTTAATAAATAAAGAGCTATAATATGACGATGTTGAGGATGATAGTCTTGATGATGTTATGATATGGTGATGAGGACAATAGTCTTGATGATGGTGGTGATGGTGAAGTAGTTGTAGTGATGATGATGATATGATGGTGATGAGGATGATAGTCTTGATGATGTTATGATGGTGATGAGGATGATAGTCTTGATTATAATGGTGGTGATGGTGAAGTGGTTGTGCATGATGATAATGATGATGACAAAATTGATTTTGATAATTATAATAGAGATGATGGTATCACTTATGCATGTATGGTGCCAAATGACAGTCACACTTAAGGTAATACCCTTGTTTTGCATGGCACATTTTTCTGCACATGCAACTAAAAGCATGGAACTAACAAAGTTTAGGCATTTTTTTCCGGAAACTAAATAAGAAACACATTCAAAGCCAATTTTTACTTTTTCTCTTTTTTGAGTAGAAAAAAATAGCGATTTTTGTCTGACTCGCCCCAGTCTTTACTCGGAAAAGTGTCTGTTTTTGACTATTTTGAGATGTCTTTGCAAGATAAATCTAAAACAAGAATGGTGACCTCCATTTTTTATTTCAGATTTTTGATTAATACAATGCTCGTCATTATATATCAAAATATGAAGGAAAGTTTAGTGGATAGATTTTGAAATATTTTGATGGGAATATTTGGCATGTGCAATCATTGGACGTTCGTAAAGGCACACATACCTGCATTTTTCACTAATAATTCAAGAATCATAGTCATCCAATGACTTTGATGGATTTAATAGTATAGATTATCTAGTAAACTTTGAGATATAAGTATGTTTTGTTATATGAAAGTACTTTTAACTGTGAATAAAAGTTCTTGATTACATCTTCCGGTTGCTACCGCATTTCACTATAAAACCCATAAATTGACATATTTGAAGAGCATCTTACTAGTGAAAAAACCAGAATGGTGACCCCATCTTTTTATTGCAGTTTTTTAATGTCCATAACATAATTAATGTCCATGAAAAGTTTCAGGACAAAGTTATTGGCAAAATTTCTTTCAAGGGAATTACCTGAAGTATTGACATACATTTATGTCCCTATGTTCTAAGTGAAATGGGACAGCCATGATTTATATAGACATGTGAGATCTGAGCCATTATAACAAAATATCAAAAAACATTTGCACATACTTTAAAATCCTGGGTGTTGGTCCAGTAGGGTTTTGAATGGTTCATTTGTAAGTTGTCATTAATTTGAATATATACAAACTATTTACATACCAGTGTCCTTCCATTCACCCCAGTCAGTGCTCACTTCTACAGAAAAGTCTCCTATATCAGCCCCATACATGCTCCAATAAAAACTGAGATGACATCTACTGGGTCCTGGTATAGGAGGACTGTCCAATGAACCTGAAACATTACATTATGTCTATAACTTGTGTTGCACAAATTTCCCATGCACCTGTATGATCAAATGTGCAAATTTCTACCATACACTGTAAATATTATAGTTTATTGACTTTAGCTGGGCTATCAAAAACAACAACAGCAAGATACTCACATCTAATTCACAGATAGAATTGGAATTTAAGCTGGCTAGGTTTTATGGACTGAAACAGGAAAATTGGGGAACCTGGAGAAAAACCTTTAAATCAAGAGGAAACCAAACAAACTCTACTCACATGAGATGTACGATGATTCCAGGAGTTGAATCCAAGACCCCAGGGGGGAGAGGCAAGTGTACTACCACTGTCCAGCACACCACCCTTGATTCCCAAATAATAAGGAACCTAGACTAGATCCCATCACAGTTCCTATGCGCCTTTATGTACTAACTACTTATTTATTTGATATCGGTAGTCATGACTTGAATTTCTTGATCAGCAATTAGCATTAAAAACAGTGGTTATAACTTCATCACACTGATGTTTGCTAATTACTTACCTTTTCCAGTTGGTATTACTCCATCAGAGTTGGTGTATACATAATATGACCCTCGTGGATATCCCCACATTGGGCCACTACTCAGCTTATTTGTAGCTCCCTTTGTTCTTTTCCAGTGCATCTGTATTTTCGTTAATGAAGTTGTCTTCCATCCACACATGCCTTGTTCAAAGTCACAAGATCCTTCAGGTATAAGTTTCTTGGAAGCCACTTGACAACCTGAAAGATAGTAATAAATTATGCGTTCGGTGTGTATACAATGAAGTAGAGAGAATAAGAGAAAAATATCAATGCCCTTGGCAGGATTCGAACCCACGTCTTCGGCATTCTAGTCCGATTGTGTTAACCACTACACTACAAGGACCAACCACGCTGGTAACGCAGCCAGAATATGAAAATGTAGGGTAATCGTGAGGATCCCAGAGCAATATTTTTTCTCTATGGATAAGTTGAACACCATAAGTATGTATGCAGATAATAGACATAGTAAAGTAGTAATAAATTATGCGTTCAGTGTGTATACAATGAAGTAGAGAGAATAAGAGAAAAATATCAATGCCCTTGGCAGGATTCGAACCCACGTCTTCGGTATTCTAGTCCGATGTGTTAACCACTACACTACAAGGACCAACCACGCTGGTAACGCAGCCAGCATAATTTATTACTACTTTACTATGTCTATTATCTGCGTACATACTTACAGTGTTCAACTTATCCATAGAGAAAAATATCGCTCTGGGATCCTCACGATTACCCTACATTTTCATATTCTGGCTGCGTTACCAGCGTGGTTGGTCCTTGTAGTGTAGTGGTTAACACATCGGACTAGAACCTGAAAGATAGGTCAAATGAGAAAACTGTATTTTTTAAAACTATTTCGTGCACTACATACTTACTAGTTACACAATGTTTTGGTATGGCATACCATGGACTATATCCTGCACGCATCACTGTTTTTTTTAATATGCATACACACAAATCTTTACATTAACTACAGGTAATTACCAATATGATGATAATGATGATAGTAAAAATGAATTTTAATTTTTAATACCAAACACTAGTCATTGTGTGACATCAAATCGAAAACTATAAACATTGTGGAAACCTTAAGCATAATGATGATGCATTTTAAAATATGCTTGTGTGAACAAGTCAAAATTAATATGTGTATTATCTAATGAAGCCTGGGGGGATATCACAGTTGGTAACTTAATGCAAGTATATACTTTAATAACTTATAAAGTAGGTGCAACATTCAAAATAATGAAGAAATATTTCACCAATCACCTAGTAGACTCACTTTATGTAATATCAATACCAAAAGTATTGTATGAGGGGTTAGGTGCACTTTAAAGGTACTGAGGATTTCATTGGAGTGTGGCACACATTAAGGAATTCGTCTGTGAATTTGTCTACGAGACACTGTGACTTTGCCCACTTGAGGTGTGATTTGTCTGCATTCCTTTCTCTGCTATTCCCATGCAACATTCAATTCGAAATTATGGCATCGAGTAGAAGGTTTGAATTCAAAGTTGAGCATGGAGGTGTGGGAAGTTTTCGAGCAATTTCTGCAAATTTTCCAGGAAAGAATCATATTATGATATCCCCACCACTTTCAACAATCTCATCTGTGACAAGAGGATCTCAAATCACTACTATGCTCTTCCCCTACTGTAAACACGACCAAGTTCGATGATGTCCATTGTGCATTTTATGAGAAAGACAAGATGCAGACAAAATCACACCTCCAAGTGGGCGGAGTCACAGCATCTCATAGGCAAATTCGCAGACGAATTTTTTAATGTGTAACACTTCAATGAAATCCGTAGTATTGATTGTTTTTGTTCAATCTAAGGGAATATACTGAAGAAATAGAAAATATGTGTGCATGCTGTGTGCAGTTATAAAGAATGAGGGCGCTTGCAGAACACGAGAGAAGAGTTAGGAGAAGCAGGACACATAGTGGAGTGCTTCTGGACACTTTACAAGTGTTCTGCCAACCCCAAATGCTCCACACAGCACAGCAAGCAAGTTTTTATTTCCCTTCATTAAATACAAATTTCAGCAACTGCTATTTAGAATAGGAATGACACAAGTGAAAGTGAGCATGTGTGCTGTATGCTCTCATAAAGTACAATGCTTCCATCTAATCAGAATGCGAGATTTATACTTATTTTGATCTGCTTCTGAGGCAAAAAAGAAAGAAAAGGTCTAATTAGCAAATATTTTCATTCAGCAAATAATAATAATTGAAATTAAAATTAATTAACTAAATTAATAAATTATAATTTTAATTAATGAATATTTTTAATCTCTAAACTAAAGACAGGCTGACTAAGAATTACAAATTACTGTCTGTTTTTTGAATGTCCTTAGTACTTTGTTAATCAAAAATCCTTCACTTGTGCTATGCCATCAATTGAAACTACAGAAATAATATTTTCACACATATACATCTCAAAATGAAAGTGTACATAATTATTTCTAATAGAATACTTAGTTTTGACATAACAAAACAAAAAATATAACAAAGAAACAATAGAAGATTGTGACCTTGGCTTTAATTGATTCTATAAATTAATGCTAATCACTAAACAGGCGCACTCTCTTAGTGTTAAAATCACTCAACAAGAAAGCTTAAATATCTTGTAATGTAGACCGTAATGATGTATTTGATGACAAATTGCTCTGTGTTGTATATGGTCTATCACCAGTAAAATAACAATATACATAATCAATATGTCCATCACAGGTGCTACTGGTTGTTTTAAATATTATATTATTCATAAGTTACAGGTGAATTAAAAGTGCAATTATAACTCACAAAGTGGTTCCAATATCAATCAAAGCTGCAGCTTAAGCTTCAAAGAACACAACTTAATAACCCTAACTTTAGTCTGGGAGAAAGCTATTGTATACTAAAGTGGATTTCTGAATTTTTTGAAAGTGAGAGTAAGATTTTCAAATTATCATAGGCTATCAAAATATCATATAATTTCAATTGAATCGATAATAAATGAAATAAAATGTGCTCTCACAGGTTCAAATTCATTAAAGAAAGAAGAGAAAAAAGCAACTGTCCGAATCACATGCATAAGATAATGCTCCTAGCACTCTACATGTGTCTTACTTAATTAAATACTCTCAAGAAAATATTAGTTGCTAGGTAAATTGCCTAGTTACAGCATGGCTAATGGAAATTTTTTTTTCCAAAATAAGGATTAAAAATAAGTTTGACAGCATTCCCGTTTTTTAGATAAATGATAATCACTAAATATCACTTTAGGGATAATTAAAAGTACTTTACCTGTGCTGTGACGTTGTTTTTGACCTTGATTACATATGCTTGAACACTTAGACCATGAGGATGTTAGCCAGAAGTATGCCTCATGGTTGGTCTGTATACAAGTATTATTAGTGAATGCAGTTTCAACTGTTGGTACACACTTGCTGCCATATACCAGTACTCTAACTCGTACTTCGATTGCCCCTTCTTGGAGAAATCTATTGTCACCCCATCCTTTATTTATCAGTAATGCATAACCCTTTTTGGAGTTATCATTTTGACTTGGTGCCCAAAGACGGACATTATTATTATTATATGCAAATGTTATGCCTCCATAACCATTATTACTGTTATCGTCTGATTGTACTGATCCTTGCCCTTCGAAGGTAAAGAGGTTATTCATCCCCCTAAGGGTTTGGGCTTGGACTAGCACAAATTCTGGTAATCTGTTCAAATTGTGATGAATTTCTTTAAATGAACTAGACCCTCTCTGAGCCTTGAAATTAAACCAGTCTGTTTGAAACGAAGGTACTGGAAGCATATTGACCCAAATCTTGACATGGATGCGACATCTTGTCTCTCGCTGACTGTATGCTCCACCGCCCCACCCCCTGTCAATCCAAATACACCCAGTATTCTTAATACCAATGTCTGGTGCCCACAGACGTACAATTCGTTCATTATAAGCAAATATGACCCCTCCATAGCTGTCATTAGGATTCGAATTTTGTGAGAAGCTGACAGCATGAAACCAATACCCTCCATTAGGATTGTCTTTACTGTTGATAGTATTTTCAGGCGATACTCGGACCAACACTCTGTCAGGAATTTGCCGTAATTGATGATCCACTTCTCCAAAGCTTCCCTTCTTCGTACCATTCCCTATAACAGTATCAATCTGAAAATTTGGCTCGGGACCAGAGGCCCAGATTTCAACCACGACTAATGCTTCGTCTGATTGTTGAGAACATAGTCCCCCTCCCCAGCCATCCTCGATAAAAATAATATGTCCACTAGGCTGACTAGGAGCCCATACACGAATGTACTCTGAATTATAAGAGTAGATAAGTCCTCCATATGAAGTGTGACTTGAGTCAACTTGGTTAACCCCGATTCCATTGAAACAAAAGCCCTGATTTGCTCCTGTTTTTGGCTGTGCATAAACACGCACGTAAAAAGGTTCTTTTCCTAATCCATGGTGAATCTCTTTGAATGACTTCAAACCTTGTTGAGAGCGTAACGTGAAGCTTGTGTTAAAGTCTGGTTTAGGAAAAGCTGCTAGCCTATTTAGGCAATCATTATTAGGAGACGATAAGATTTTCACCGGAACCAAAGCCTTAAGTATAAAAACAAATGCGATACCACGAATGGCATTCATAAAGACCAAATGGAAAGAAGCACATCGACTAGAGGCCAGTTCTTGTAGAACATTTGGGATTCGTTTAAAGGACCAATGAACATTTGAACCAGAGTGTCAATACTAACACGCTATTTGCACGAGGCTACTTCAATCCTTTGGACTCGCTCGTTGTTTTGCTGAATATTCAATTATTTTTCAGTTCAAAGAATCGCTTAGGGACCTAGCTGTCACTTGTCAACGCTCGGGTTTCCTTCGGTAAGATCTCGTAAGGAAATAGTGAGTGAAACGCGAACCCGAGGGATTCGTGTTCCCCCGAGTTATGTCTTCCCCCTAACACTGGGCACTAGTGTTTTGTGTTCCCCCCTCCCCTCTCTATGGAACATCTTATGACACGGTTCTCTCCCCCAGAACAAGGACATTTGAACTCTGAAATCGAAAAATAAATCAGTGGACTATTTCTATCGTACATCTTTATCGTACATCGTATAGCCGTGTGATCCTCTACTGCCGTTGGTATTTTGAGAGATAAAATTGTATTTGTGAAAATTGAATGGGCTGATCTGTGGTGGAATAATGATAGATAAAATTGTATTTACCGAATGCAATAATTCGGTTGTATCGTCGTGTACGGGAATTGTCAGGGGAATTCTATTCAAATGCAAATTTGGAGTAATCGGCTAGTAGTCGTACCCTACGATAGCATAAATTAAACTATAATAAATATTTATGTGCACATGCTAATGATACATCGTTTAAATATGACTCAAAAATGAGACCACCCAACCGAATTCGCTTCGTGGTCTAGTGGTTAGGTTTAGGGTTAGGGTTGGGGTTGGCATTGTAGTAGTCCTTTGGTGCCGAAGGTACCGAGTTCGATTCTTGGTGTCTTCACTTAATTTTTTTTCTAAGTGAGGAGAACCAAAATTTCTAAGTCTCACTCGTGTGTTCGGAAACTCTATGACGCACTTTGTTAATCCGTACACGACGATAGAACCAATAATTCAATAAGCGAGTTCTTTCCTTGGTCTCTCGGCAACATTCATATGCAAAATTTCTTTGCTCAATATTATCTAGCCCTATATGGGCGCCGAAAACAGATGAATTGTACTCCTCAAAGAACCTAGCTTTGCTCCACTTCACGTCCTCTGATTACCACTCTCTTTTTCCCTCCTTTTTCTACGTACCATAGTACGCGATGCAAATGAGTTTCCGTCGTGTGCTATTATTTCGAGCAAGAACTTCTCGTAAAACATATTTTTCTTTATTCACAAATTCAGGAGGATGTTCCTTTCGGCATAAATAGCTAAAAACATTATCATACTTGAAGCTTCCATGATTTTTTGAATTCGTTCGTTGAATTTAGATTTGAAGAAAATTCTAAGATTTACCTCGTTTGTCACAACCGAAAACCAATCATTTATAGAGATTCCTTGACCTGGGGGAGAGAATCGTATCAAAAGATGTTTCATAGGGAGGAGAGGGGGGAACATAAAACACTAGTGCCCAGTGTCCGGGGGAACACAAATCCCTGTGACACCGACCTGACCTCGTGTTACCTCGAGTGCCTCGAGTTCATTCGTTAGTTATCGACACTAAAACGATCATTCATCGACTGATTAATCGGCGTTGGAAGAACGAAAAAATATGTGGACGTTTACAACGCAAAAGATATTATCAGAAAACTCGTAATTATTGTCCAAGACATCGAAAGACATTGCTGAATGCTTCCGGGATTGTTTTACTTAAGCTATTACTTTTTTTAGAGATGAAAAATAGCTAAAACAACCACAACATTTTGGGTTTTAGTTCGAAGAATTACAGTGTAGGTTTTCCTTGACTTAATAGTAAGCTTGATAAGATTAGCTTTCTAAGTTTATTCATTGAATTTTGGAAATCGTTCTCGTGTAAGCATGAGTGGAGGGCTAGCACCAAGTAAATCAACGATATATGTAGGCAATTTGCCGTATTCCCTCACAAACAGTGACCTGTACAAGGTAAACAAGATTACATTCTGCGACAGCTGTGTCAATAGCTAACACATTTATACCAGATTTATTTATTTTTAATAAGTTTGTTGCTTTGTTGCTATCATACCAATATCATTTTATTTTCAGGTTTTTAGTAGATATGGCAAGGTTGTCAGGTGAGCATTGTAGCTGCAGTTTAGACAAGCTTAAATGTTTGCTCCAAGGTAACTAAAGGTGTAAATGTTAGTAAACTTACCAGCACAGTTCCCGAGTTTTCTCTACCATGAAAAGTTATAAGGGGGGGGGGGTTGCAAATGTTAGTAAACTAACCAGCACAGTTCCCGAGTTTTCTCTACCATGAAAATTTGTTGGTGATAAATCAAAGCTTAGATTTGGGTTAGAGTTATTAAGATGATAAGCAACATTAAAGCAACAAGACCTGAACTCACTCAAAGAAGGGAAATATATGTTATTTATTAAAACGTAAATGCAATTTTCTGTTCATTCCAACATCGCATCTGGTTTATATTATCAATAAATATAAGTCAGTAGTAAACAAATTGGTAGTGGAGTTTCAAGGAATGAATTTAGAAAAGCGATCTACGTTATGCTTAAGGCAAACTCACCCATGCTTTGTTTCTGATTCCTTAACGACACTCTCAAGTGTATTGACTTATTAATTCATTGAACATAAAGACTATAAAATGGTTAATAAATGAAACAACCGAGTTTAGTCCGTCAAGCAGGATCTGATTAAATGGGTTTTTTTAATTGAAATCTCCCACAGCTGTTTTTACAGCTTCCTCTGTTACGACTCAGTGAATTCGAGACGCTGAAATAGTTTGCCTGAGAAACGAAAGCTGAATTTCCTGCTTCTTGTGCCATGGCCACTCAAATAAGAAGACAGTTTGGTTAAAAAGTTTGACAAAGTTTAAAAACCGATTCAAGATGCTGTAAAATTTAAGAAATCGACTAGGCGGCATAGGGCATATAATATAAAAGCCATAGCATCAGGCGTCCTTCGATGTATAATAATGATATATATAAAACTTTGTGTTCTAAAATGTATTGATATGTCAAGTAAGCTAAATAATGATGAAAGAGTCTAGAAGTAACTCATCTGAGGTTTAAAAAGGCTAAAGTGACATTTACGTTGGTTTATGAGTCATTTCGTTCTTTAGTGAGTTAGAGTTGTATGAACGGTGATTTTATGAGTGGGCGACTTGGTGTGGGTGAGTTGGTCAGTGGGCGAATTGACTGTGAACCAAGAATACATTGGATTAATTTATGAGTGAATAATTGAATGAATGATTGATTGGATAAAGCTAGGAAGGAAGGAAGGAGATCAGTGATTCTTGTTGATCTCAAATATAATCTAGTGTTTGATCTCTTTTAATATCTGTTATTATCAGAGTTACCATCTTAAAGGATAAAGAATCAAGGGAAAGCAAAGGTGTGGCATTCATTTTATTTCTTGACAAGCAGACTGCACAAGCCGCTGTCTCATCTGTAAATAAAAAGCAGGTAAAAATAGAGATTAATTTCTTAAAATACATAGAAATACCTAAACTACCTGACATGAAAAGTTCTTGGTTCTTGGTTCTTGGAATTCTTGGTTTTCACATACATCATCAAAATTTTTGCAAGGAATTAATATATAATACAAAAGTTCCATTGGCCAAAAGAGTAGGCAAAACTATATATATCACAGCCAAATTTCTAGCTAAAAAAAGGTTTACATACGAAGATATACAAGCAATTAATTATGACCATAACTTAGCTGAAGTGTATGGGTCCGCCATCTTGGTGTCTCATTGAGGGACACAAATAAGGCGGCCAAATCATGAAGGTTTAAAAATGATGTTTATATTGCAAACATTTCAGATTTTCCATAACAGTAATCGTTAAAAACGTATTATTTCAATCAAATTTCCCTATTTCTAATGATGCAAATGTACATGAAAGAATTGCGGGAAAGAATTGGACTTGCAATAAATCTAAAACCAAACATTGATAATGCAAAATTATTTTGGTAAGATTTTTCCTTTGATGCGATAAACAAAATATTTGACAAGCAGTTTTGTGGGGTGAATACTTTGAATTTTAAGAAGATGTAACTAGCTAAAAACTAATGTGAGTTGCGTCGGTGTTTCTATAATGAAACAGTAATAATAAAAAGGTAAATTATACACCGTGAAAAGATGAAAAAACTGACGTTTTGGACGCTAGTCCTTCGTTGGAGTAAAAGAGAAAGAGGTGGTAGAAAGGAGTGTATATAAGATAGAATAAGACAAAAGAAACCAATGAGAACAAGGTAGGCAAGGAAACAAAAACAAACACTTTACAATAAAATAAGATAAAAGAAAAGGTTAGTTGAAAGTAAAGCATTCATTAATCCTGTTGGGACTACATGTAAGAGTGCTAAGAATGCTTTGAATTTTAGTTTTTTGATGATGGCACATGAAAACCAAGAAGGCTGGAACCTTTAGGGAGTCATCATATTTTGATGAAGCCATATCATAAAAAGTCAGAATGCAAGCAGATAAGCATTTAAATGCATATCAATTGTATTACATATTATTTTTTTAATGTAATAATTAAGAATGAAGGGTGGTGTAGCAGTATTGTTCAATATTAATTCCTTGGGGTTGGTATCACATGTGGTTCGTTATGTTTCAAAGGTTTTCCTCCAGGTTCTATTTTTTATAGCATAAATTAACGTGTACGGAATACACATTAATACATAATAAGTACATAATAGGTCTCCGAATAACATATGAGTGGGACTAAGAAATTTTGGTTCTCTTCACTTAGAAAAAAAAAGTGAAGACACCAAGAATCGAACTCGGTACCTTCGGCACCAAAGAACTGGGAGCTACTACAATGCCAACCCCAACCCTAACCCTAAACCTATCCCCTAGACCACGAGGCGAATTTGGTTGGGTGGTCTCATTTTCTAGTCATATTATTAAACGATGTATCATCAGCATGTGCGCATAAATGTTTATTATAGTTTAATTTATGCTATCATAGGTTACGACTACTAGCCGATTACTTGAAATTTGCATTTGAATAGAATTCCCCTGACAATTCCTGTACACGACGATACAACCATCAGCCTAGAGTTTATTTCAGGGTAATTAATAAAATTTGAAGGTTTTTTTTATAACACTGACAAGGTTTGCAAGGTTTTTTATTTCCACTTACAATATAAATTACTGTAATACATAACAAACATAAGGGTAAATGTTTATGGTGGTAGAGTGCAGGAATACAACCCAAAGGGTTAAGGAAGAAACTTCCTGCACCCAAGTATTATTAAGGAAAAATATGGTTGAAAGTAGCAAAAAAGAGAATATCAAAATGTGAGTATTTATAAGCCAAAGGGTGGTTTTGGTTCTTTTCCCATTGCAGGGCTTTGACAGCCATTTCATCTGATGAGATTACGAAAAATAATTATAAAATCCCAAAGATCAGAAAAAGTTATTAAGCACCCAATCTCTAATAACCCCCACTACGAATAAGCCCCTAGTCCAAAAGCACCGGAAATGAATAAGCCCCCAGGAGGCTTAATAGAGGAACTATGGTATTTTATTGGAATGATTGGCCTGACATTGCTTCAAGAAATCCACAACTATCCTTAGCTGCAGTTCTCCCAATTTTAACAATGTTTAGCCAAGAATACTTTAATAAAAAAATGTCTTTTCATATTGTTAATAAGACCTTTATGAGAATCTGGGGATACTTTAAGAGGGTAAATGAAAATAAATGATATATGATGATGTTGGGTATCAGTACATATATGTTTAGAGTTTCATATCTTTCTGTTTTCCATTTGTTGACAAAAATCATGTCAGACCTATAATTAGATATTATATAATATCTTGATAACCTTTATTTCCTTGGATCAGATGTTTGGTCGTACAATTAAATGCTGCATAGCAAAAGATAATGGGAGGGCCTCAGAGTTTATCAGACGCCGAGAATACCTTGATAAATCACGATGTTATGAATGTGGGGTAAGTGTCTTTCACCAGCTAGCTTCCTAAGACTGTAATTGACTATTTCAAGATTGTGAAACTATTTTAATTCAACTTCCCAAAAATCTCTGGCATATTCATTTGACTAAACATTTTACTCATTAGAATTGACAATAATTTTATCTTTTTATCCTCTGTGATGAGCTCCTTTGGAAATATATAGCTGCGAGGTGTTGTACTTCTAAAAAGTTTTTCATGCAGAGTCTTAATTTTTTCTGGACCATTTGCATTCACATTGGTTTCCAAATTATGAAAGTAGAATTTGCATATATTTACATATAAACATGTAATTTAATTTTGTAATCATAATTGTATTCATTGTGTGTGAATAAACTTGAACTTGAGCTATATATGTTATAAGCCAAGCTGGTCTGGTTTAATGATGTATATTATGTGAAAATTGAACGGGCTGAACTGTGGTGGAATAATGATAGATGTGTTGATCATCACAGTGAATGAGCGATCTAAGTGAACGCTGTAAAGAAAGACTTGAAAAAGTGATTTCAAGCTTCAACGGGAATCGAACCCATGACCTCCGCGATGCCTGTGCGATGCTCTGCCAACTGAGCTATGAAGCCAATTATGTTGGCGAGTGGTCATTTTTGTTGGGTTCTTCATATATAACAGAGTGAAAAAGAAATTTTGAAATTTTGAAGTTTTTGAATCATAATTTTAATAATAATTTTGATTCCTCCAAAAACACTTTTATTGTTGACACTTCCTTTCATTCATTCATTACTTTCTATGTTATCTTCCCAAAAATCTACTAAAAGATAGAAGACATGTGTTCTAACATCGAAAAAATGATTAATAGGAATGTGGTCACTTGAGTTATGAATGTCCTAAGAATGTCCTGGGAGAAAGAGAAAGGCCTCCCAAGAAAAACAAGAAAAAGAAAAGGAAACTAGAAGAGTAAGTAGAAAAATATTTTTTGGAATTTTTATTACTTTTTTTTGTTAGATTTTGTATTTTCTAAAATTGAAAATATTTTCATTTATAGCATTGCAATTAAGTTTTTTTACAAGGTTTTTGAAATGAATTTTAAAAGAATTCAGTAGATAATATTTGCAGTAATTACTTGAGCCTTTTTTAGGCTAAACGATTTTTAATGTAAAACAAATAGCTTGGCACAGATGTTTTGCTGATGTGGCAAAGGGAACTTAGGTTAACCCTCTGACGTGTAAGGGGCATTCATTTCAAAATTTAAAAACAAGCAAACAGAGAAAAACTTTTGTAAAATTTCTTGAGATCTCGTAACTAAAAATGAATATATTTATTCATTATAAGTCTTACTACAACCCACAAACACTTTGTAATTAATACTCAATCTGTTTGCACTAAATATTTTGTTGAAAACTCCGGGATGCAATATTTTTTAGATTTTTAGAGGTTGTCATACATGCGATCACATCCCTTCTTTCTTCCTCCGAATGAAGGATTGTCCTGGCTCTCGAGAGAAAAAACGGTTTTCGGGTGGCAAAACATTCGAGTCAGGAATGAAAATGGCGTCTAGAGAAGCCAGATTGTGATACTCATTTGGGGATTGCTTCTCGAGAATAATGGTTTTGTTCATTCTGTTAAAGTGATAGCGTGGCTTAGTTATCTGTCCAAAGTCCTGCAAAAGAAAGTTTCAACTGGAAGCATTTTTCGGCAGAATATTTGGCAAAGAGTTCGACCGTTCGACGGCCGTTTTTTCTTAGTCGTTTCCTACCTTCTCCTCTTTAGTGTGTGGTGGGGGAAGCGTCATCTAAACCCGAACGAAATGAGCTGTAATTAAACCTTGGGGCTGTTCAATATATCAACAACACACGCTGGGAGTTTTATTTGATTTAAATTATTTTAAAGCCTAAAAATGAGGATTCAAAAATACCCATATCATACCCTAGTCTCCCTCGCAGGGAGACTAATGATACCCATACCTGTGGACAAAGCTGCCACTCTCCGATCCCTGCCAATACCCCTGAACCACGATTGGCTCCCCCACACTGTTGCTAGGCGAAACCGCTGGCCGTTTGGACTCGGTTTTAACTTTGATTAAATTGCATTCAGGCTCAAGTAAGCAAAGCCAATTTTGTAATGAATTTTATCTGTTTTTTGAAACAAGGTAGGCACTTTACAGGTTCTGTCGAATATGTTAAGTGTTGTTTAATTGAAGTGTTTTCAGGAAATTGCAATATCTAGGGCTCAACGGCACATCCCTAACCTTAAAAGGCAAGAGTTACCCCCCTCCCCCCGGGCCGAATACCTGCAAGTGATTATCGTACTTATACATGATTCAAAAATGTTGCTCTGTATAGTATCTATCAGCAGTAGACACATGTACTCATCGAGTACATATTTACTTGGAATAAACATTAAATCTTACCTTAGCAGTGGTAGTTAAAAGTCGCTCAAAAGTAGCCAATTTTTAAATTTGATTAATTGTAGTGGGAATTCAAATAATAGGAAAATGTAATCGCATTTTTCTATTGAGCCCTTTAGAACCTCTTGCTTCAAATACACCAATGAAGCCAAGTGTCTTTACATAAAAACAGAATTTGACTTTTGGTAAAACACATACTCACACTCTTAGCAGGTTCCATATCTTCACTATTTTTAGCATCGAATTATATTTTAGTACTTCTAATTTGGTCAAAAATAGAAGTGCTAAAATAAAAATCAACCGCATTGTCACGTCATGAACGTGTTCTTTTCTTGCGATATTTTTGGATCAAAACACCAAATCTTTGTCCCCAATTGTTTATGAAATTCCAGTCCAGTAATTGCTAAAGTCAGTACTCTACACTTCCCATTCTTGTGGGAAGCTATTTTAGTTTTATGGCATGTCGTATCGTGTACTTGTTGTAAGTCAATACCGCACATTTCACTGATTCATTAAACATTCTTATGGGAAAACATTTACTACCCTTCTTCATTAACTTTCGTGTTTCACAGTCTCATGAAAATCGCTTTAATTTGCCTGCCGGTGGAAAATCATTACCAAAATCCTTTTTCGGTGCGTGGAAAGTTCGACGTTTGCCCTAGGCCTAAAACAGAGAAAACTAAGGTTTGTGAAAGAGTGCCTGGGGTTTTAGGCACTAGGAATAATATTCAAGGTTACTGGAAATAGAAAGCTAAATCCCAAAATAAATTATTTTTTTCTCGGGAGGAGTAGAAATACTAGTGCCTGAATAGATCATGAGAAGAAATTGTTATTTTACCATCTGCGGGAATGTTCGTGCCAAATGACTATGTCAAATCCTTTTTCATTCTAGGGAGGAAGAGGAAGAGGAGGGGGAAGAGCAGCAAGGAGAAGACCCATCTGAATGGAGCCTTGGAGCCGCAATACAAGAATGTGCTCGACTCGCTGACGAGAAAGAAGAACCATATAAAGACCAACAACCAAGCGCATCTAAAAAAAGAATAGTGCAAAATTCTTACTTTAGTGATGACGAAGAATATGGGGATTAAACGTCAGCAATATGACATACTACCGAAATCACTCAACTGTTAGCACCGCCAAAAAAACGATCGATCGCATTTTGAATTTCGGTTAACCCACGTGACCATTTGGAGCGCTCCAATTGGTCACGTGACAATAGAATAGGTTTTTGCAAGCTATACAGAAGTTATGAGCAGAAATGAATGTTTATGGTAGAGCATTTAACCAGGGGAAGACACTTGGAAGCGATTTAAAGTATTTGATCATTGACGAAATTCTAGGCCAAGGGGGAGACGTATCGACGGGGTATTTCGCTGGAAGTTTCCGAGCGATAGGCTCGAGCCGAGATACAAGATTAGTGGAGTTGCAGTCTCAAAATCTTAGCTGAATGGTTGGACAGCTTTGGAATTACATTAATATACCTCCCAGTGTATTCACCGGAGCTCAATCCTGTCGAGCTTGTTTTTAACAAACTCAAGACTGTGCTACACGGGTACAAGTATCGCGATCTTCTGAAATTTAACATGGATGTAGCTATTTACCGTGCTCTTCAGGATGTGACTCCCAACGATTTACGTGGCTTTTATAACAAAGTTGAATATCTCAGAAGAATTTAATCAACGGGATTGGACTCAGTACTTCTGAAGAGTTGGACATTAATAGTTTAGCCCATGAAATCGATGCAAGCACTTACTCGTTTGTAAACAAAAAGTACTCTAACCAGGAGTACTCTGACTCTAGCATTGTTTTGCTTATATTTAAGTTTTACTAGTAAATACCAGTAGCTCTTATAAGCATAAAAACAAACAAATAAAAGCAAGACAAAACACATTGCTTAATAGTAGCAAATATTCAATTGAAAGATGATTTCCAGTTAAAATAAAATACTTTTTTGTAATCAGGATTGACAAGATGTCAAGGCAAACGAGGGCACTTGTTGTTGCATGTAGATTTCAGGACTTCAATCACTTCACCGATATTGCTAGTTTTGCCTTTAGTATTTACTGATAACTTTCATTATACGATTTTAAAAACCCAGAAACTAAGCTATTCCGCATGTATTTTATTCTTTGCTTAAAATCCCTAGTTAGAGTTTTATTAGATGGACGCGCAAATCCTAGCTATTTTGAATAACTCGTACATCAAACTACAAGATTTTATTTCAATTCACTTTCAATACTGAAACTACATGTAAACTTTTAGTTATCCAATATCTTGTAACTCGCTACAGGGATTGATTTACAGTTCTAATTCTCGGCCCTTGACATATGAAATGTACTTATCCTTGTTGCTGTTAATTAACTGTGTAAGTATCCGCTGGGAAAATGTACGCTTGCTGGACTGAAGGCTTTCCTGTAAGCTTTCTAGTTCACTTTTAGATCTTTTGAGTTTTGACTTGAGCAATTGAAGTTCCGTATTCAAGTCCCTAATTTGTGGTTTTTCTTCTGGATGGCGTTTCAAATCGCCACACAGACGCGACGAAGGACAAGCTTCGCTAACGCAATTTGCGCGTGTATGACCAGCTCTGAGGTGACATTTCGTACAAGCGGGTCTCGTATTATCTAATGGCTTGAATGAGAAGGATTCTTCAAGTGCTGAAATTTCCTGATGTTTCGCTGCAATTCCATCTTCTTGTTATTTGATGTTTTCTTTCTTGGAACGAATAAGATTTTCAACAGGAGATCTATAAAGCTCGCTTTGTGAATTACTGTTGGAAGTAGTGGTATTAGGAAGCTGTCGTTTCGCTAATTTCTTCGGCTCAGGCAGATTTTGGTTTTCTTCGTCTTTTCTCTTAAAGGGCGCGGGTGAATGCCAGACTTCTGCTTGTAGATTAATTCTCTTCCAGTTTGCCCCATGAAAATCCTGGGCACACCTGAAGAGTTCGCTCATAAGGTTTTCTTCGGAAGTTGACATAACAGCCCTCGTCATCGAGATATCAAATCCGAATCTGGTCGCAACTTATGTGATCGAATGATTTGGTAACTTCTTTAACTCTGGATAACAAGTCTAAGTAAGTTAAACCGGCAGGCGAGTAAAAAAATGTCCCACATTTTTGAAAGTTTTCCCCATAGTAAACTTTTATCTGATAACACTCCATACTGAAATCTAGCCGGGAACTAATGTCACGTGACCACTTGGAGCGTTCCAAATGGTCACATGGGTTAAACGAAATTCAAAATGCGATCGATCGTTTTTTTGGCGGTGCTAACAGTTGAGTGATTTCGGTAGTATTGCCATTCACCGAGAACGCTTTATCATAACCTGTACGAATTTTTTAATTTTTTAAACAAATAATTTCTGAAATAACATTTGTTCGTTAAGTTGTTTGTTTTTCATTGTCGAAACGTTCGAGAGGTAATATGTAGATATTTCGTTCCAATACTTTTTGTTAATTCTCGAAAGAAAGTGCAGTCTGGCCGAGTCGTATATTAAAAATTAATTACATATTCGAGGCCTTTTTTCATCGGTGTCTTAATATTAAAACGAAATGGAGAGGAAACAAGGAAAATGGATAGAAATATGAGTTTACAGATGTTCAATTATAGGTGGAGATCTTTCATTACTTGAAAAGTCAAACCTATAGGACGGATGTTACCTAATGAAGCTGTTTTCAAAGCAATAGAGCTTCGAGCTAGAATGAACAATCCATGCTCATTGAATGAAAAATAATTGCGGTATCTATTGATAAAAAAATAATTACATTGCCTAGGCATAATGTCCGTTCTGTTTTCACAATCTTCGAGGTGTCTGGTTTATCCGCACCGCTTCTAATAATCTATTTTTCTAACAATTTTGGCCGACATTTTCAGATCATTTCGACATGTCAAAGCTAAAACACCGTGAAATTTCAAGGGATTCGAAATTCGACGTTGGTAGATTAAAGAAGAAATAGTTCCCTGGTAGGTTCAGTAATGTTAGACTAAGCCATTAGGTTTTCGTTGACTCCAAATCGCTCCATGGCGATAGTTCTGTTCCATTTATTTCCATTTGTTATGAATACAAGAGAATTAAATTAATCCTAATCTGGTATCCGGGGATACGCTGCTTTTTAACAACTCTATTCTACTCGCTTGGATTAAAGTAGGTTTGACCGGACGTATTTCTGGAACTACTGAGTTTTTGATCAATTCCTTTTGTAGAGACAACGTAACAACTGTAAATTGGAACCATGCAAGCGATCCATTCATCAAAAGTCTTTAAATAGATAGCATCATCCTTGCTCCTGTTAGGTGCAATGAAAAGATTACATTAATGGTGATCTGTTTGGACAGGCCGAGTCTGCCAAACGCACACAAATAGAAGAGAATCAAAGTGAATTCAAATGCAGCTGTCGATCATATTTTTGAGTGTGGTTACGCTTGTCAATGTGTTTGTAAGCAAAGGACAAGTTTGAGTTGAAGGGAATGTTAATATTGGAGCGCTCACTTCTCTTCATGGTCGAAAGGGTATAGCTGAATGTGGAAAATTTGACACTCCAGCCCTTGGAGTCGCTGAGTCGATCATATTTGCCATACAACGGATCAATCAAGACCAGAAACTTCTACCAGGTGTAACTCTTGGCTATGAAATACTAGATTGTTGTCAAAGTCCTGTTTTGGGAGCCAGAAACGTGTACGAATTCGCGATAAAGAATCGAAAGGCCAGCATGATAGAGAGCCTTAATGCTAGTAACGCTTTGAAACCTGTTGTTGCTGTAGTGGGTGGCTTGGTGTCGGAGACCGCACTCGCTGTATCCATGTTACTTCAAGCCGTTGGGATCCCAATAATCGGATCCTTGGCAACAAGTGAACAACTCAGCTCCAAGTTCCATCATCGATTTCTACGAACAATCCCAGCGGATGGGAATCAAGCAAAAGCCATTGCTGATATCATTAACTTTTTTGGGTGGAATTTCGTGGCGGCTATCGGTGAAGACGATTCGTATGGAAGAAATGGTATTCTAGCACTTGAAAGAGAAGCAAGAAGAAGAAATACTTTTTGTCTTGGAATGACCGAATTCGTGCAACAGTCGCAGATCGATCGGATCCCGTCGATCGTTTATCGATTGAAGCAGCGTCGGACAGTTAAAGTTGTGGTTTTATGGGTGTTGCATTCAACTGGGAAAGCCTTGCTTGATGAGGCCATCAGTCAGGGTGTGGTCAGTCGCACGTGGATTATGAGTGAGTCTCTCGCGATGCAGCAACCAGAATACCTCGGAGAAAAGCTGATAAACCAAGGGAACTATATCGGTGTTCTACCGCGTCGACACGTCTACAAGCCGTTCAAGACTCACATCAAGAATATAACACCTTCCAATTCCCGCGGGAATCCCTGGTGGGAAGAACTGTGGAAGACAGAGTTTGGCTGCTCACCGGGTGAATGTAAAGATGATCTTTGTGTCACGGATGCTTTACTCCTTAAACTCACCAATGATTACGTTCCCTTTGTCATTGATGCGGTCTACGCCATTGCACATGCTCTTGACGCCATGCTAAGATGCCAAGAGCCTTATGGGTTGTTGAGAGGAGGCAAGTGTCCCCAAGGAACCATCTCCCGGGTTGATTCAAATGACTTGCTGATATACCTCCGGAATATTAGCTTTCAAGGCTTGACTGGTAGGGTTGGGTTTGACATCAGAGGGGATCCACCAGATGCTCTTTACGATATTGTTTACCTCAACACCAACAAGACAAATAGAAACTTCACACAGCTACCAATGAAAGCCACGATAGGATCTTGGGAAAAGAGAGCGATGACATCTCTTACTTTAAAGGCCGACCTTATTCGCTGGCGAAAAAGTGACAATCTGCAAGGTCCCGGTCCCTCTGAGTGCCGAGAGGAGTGCAAACCAGGTGAACGTAAAACCAACACCGCTGATTGTTGTTGGGAATGTATCGAGTGTTCAGATGGCTGGATAACGTCCAAGTCAGGAGAAACGAACTGCTCCAAGTGTCCCAGAACACAATACTCAAACAACGAACGAAATGCTTGTGTGGATTTACCTTTGTTAACATCAAATGGGGCGACGCGAGCTCCATGTTGTTAATTGTCATGAGCCTGTGTGGAATACTACTGTCCGGGGCTGTTTTAATCATCCTTATCAAGTACAAAGACACCCCTGTTGTCAAGGCTAGCAATCCAGAGATCAGCTTCATTCTGCTGCTTGGAACAGCCACCTGTTTCATGCTGACATTCCTGTACATAGCCACGCCTACAGACAAGATCTGCGCCTTGCTACAGCCACTACGCTACATCTCCTTTACCAGCTGCTGTTCTATTCTTGTTCTCAAGACCATACGTATCGTACAGGCGTTTCAAATGGAGCCCGTCAAGGCTCTTATCAAAGCATGCATCAAGAGCGCAACCCGTCAACTCATGTCGTTAGGTGCTTTGGTCCTGGTAGACGCTATGCTGGCCGTATGTTGGATATCCATTGATCCACCCCATTTAAACACATCAGTCACTAATGATGGCTTCATCTTTCTGTCATGCAAGAATTTCAACAGCAATGCTGGTCTAGCCTTAATGATGTGCATGCTCATTTACCTCGTAGTACAAGCGTTGGTCTGCACTTATTACGCGTTCCGGGCTAGAAAACTACCCGGAAACTTTAACGAAGCAAAGTACATCGCTTTCTCAATGTATATCATCCTTCTGTCGTGGATTGCCTACTTTCCAGTGGGTTATGCACTCCAAGGTTGGTATGTCGCAGTGGTTTCTTGTGCCACATCTCTAGTCAGCGGTTACGGCGTATTAGGATGCATATTTGTGCCGAAGATATACCTGATATTCCTGCACCCAGAAAAGAACACCACATCAGCCGTCAGGGCAGAGCTTCAAGTCTTTACTCGGGTAGGCACGTTTACAAAATCTATGATATCAGAGCATGATTCGTCTAGTTAGATCCCTAGCTCAATTACATATGTTTGGGGTCGCTGTGGTACGCCGAGGTAAAGTCCGTATCTATCTATCTATATATATATATACCTATTCTATTTATTAACGGGTTTATTTTTTCCTCTTCTGGTCAAATCTAGAAACTTGGCAGCAGGTAAGAAATAATTTGTCGTGCCTTACATGAGTTTTGCCTGCCGCACAAGAAATCGAAACGAGTAACAAATCATTGGATCGGATGAAAAAAGTATTTTAGCAGGATGCCATGCTTGAAATACTTTGATCTCTCCTAGAGCTGGCTCTTTAAACAATTAAGATACAAAAATTTCTTATGGACATATGACAGGAAAACCTGGATGAAAATTTGATTTGAAATGACCGAACATATCTCGTCATTTCTTGGATGCTCTGTAACGAATTGATTTAATCTTGAATAAATTAAGGTATCCTTTGGGCCCCATCATCCCTTAGAATTAACTAGTATGACCTTGGATGACATTATCTGACCCGAGATCTCCAAATGCTTCAAAAGATTTGATGATGATACAAGGAAACTTTGTTTAGTTTGGACGAAATTGAAAATGGAGATTTTGTTCCAGTGCAGAGAGCTAACCCCTTGGGTAACAAATAAATAAATATGAAAAGAAGTTTGTAGAGACTAAATATTATAATAGATGCAAATTAGTTTATTTTAAGTGTTTTTCTTTTTGTGGGGGACGAGGGGGTAAAACCATACAACCAGGTTATTAACCCACTTACTACGCATGCACAGTCACTATTTGATAGCGCGGTTTTCTTTTCTTTTCTAACTGATAGAATTTTGACACAATGGGGTCACCACAGGTGCGTAAGAATACGGCATATTGGACACGTTCAATTCCTATATTGTGTCTTTGTAAGTAGTGTTATGGACGGTTTATCGTCATGATTTAGCCCGCATAAAACGCTGCTTAGAGGTCACGTGACCTGTGACGTCACGCTGTAAGGGGGTTGGTTACCATCAGCGTTGGCACAGAAAGACTGGTAGCGTAGTAGCGTCAAAAAAGGTTTATTTCAAAAACTGGCGATAATGTTGTCATAGCAAGTCACGTGATATGTGACGTCATACACCCAAAATCGTTGGGTTGACTGATAAGTCACGTGACTACATCCCTGGCAAGTTTCGTAATCACAGGTTGTATTGCCGCGGAGAAACTGGGACAGGGGCCAACAGAGGTGTGGGGCCACCAGACGTTGGTGGAACGTGCCAACCCCTTCACCATTTTACTTCAAGCCGGCTTTACTTAGGCTTGTGAAAAGATAGTATAGGACTTTCATCACCAAAACAGCCATTCACCTCTGAAACGCGGTTTTGAGAACACGATTTTTCCCCAGGCTGTGATTACAGCTATTTTCATAAAGATGCGACCTCGGTGCTCTTGAGTTGCTTGCTGAAATTTGGTTTTCCGCTGCCGTCAATCAAACCTAATCAGTCGGTAACTTTCATATTTTTGACTGTCGGCAGCGAAAAACCAAATTTCAGCGTGCAACTCAAGAGCACCTAGGTCGCATGTTTATGGAAATAGCTGTAAGCCAGGGTAATGAACTGGCACTCTAGGGGAAACGTCGGGAAGTGGAGGTGGGTGGGGTCGAAAATCCATCTTCCTCTAATAATTCGAATAGCAAGTAAGGGACCAATCACTATTTAGGTCGGAGGGGGGATTGAGGAGAGAATGGGGGTCCCTCAAATTGTTTTTAGTGGAACATGGGGGGCCTTGAAATGAGCACAAAACTACATTTGGTTTAAAAAAAAAACATTTATTATAAATAATAATTTACTAACAATACAGCAATATAGTTACGACCAATAATTCCGAATTGATAAGTATATTTAATAACAACATTTTATGTCGCCTGCCTTCACTGCATGACATAATCTCTACTCATACTTCTTCATTTTTCAGTTGCAATCAAACCAGCATCGTTCCTTTCAAGGCTAGAAGATAATTATTCAGAATCTGATTTCGAGTTTGTTTTGAAACTTGTATTTAATTAAACGGGCACAGATAAAAATATTTTTATGTCTTCACAGATATGTGCACAGTTAATGCCGGGATCGAAGATCATTACAACCGCGCGCCAATACAACTTTAAAAACAATTCAAATTTCTGTCTATATCGTTAATGAGCATGTTTGGCGCCATCGACAAACATGCTCATTAACAATCCTCTTAAATCTTTTCATTCTTAAGCCATCGGTCCCTTTTTTTCAATGTTCCAGCTGTGTAGTGTATATATCAGTATTTCTTGAAGGAATACAAATCTTGGAAGACTGTTTCGCTTCGAATTTACCTCATCGTCAACAAGCTTGGTGAGATGCGAGCCTCTTGCTTTACTCCAGCGGAGACCAAAGCATCATACAATTCAGCACCCATAGCCTACGAGAGGACAAAAAAAGCTATTATTAATGACTTATCAAACTCAGCAATATACAAAGATGCTTATGCTTATTTAGGAGCATCGCTTTGCAGTTACAGAACACCGAAAGCTTAATTTTTTTTATAGATTTCTTATCAGTATCAACACAACAAACTTAAGCTTTAAACTTTCTGATCTAAATAATACGAACAAAATAGTAATTCACCTGCACAATATATGGAATCCTTTGAAAGTAAGTCATCCATTACCACAAAAGTTACTTTTGAAATAACAATTCAATAGGTTTTAGGCTGGTTTTTAACCTCAAAACCCCGAGACAAGCACTTTCCAACTCCAAGCTTCAGGACTGTTGTTGCAGGAAATATTGATACTATATACCACTGAGGTCATAGTCCAAAGCATTCCTGGCATTGCCGATGTAAGATCCACCAATCACGATCAAGAGGATTTGATACATGTCATGTAATGTGCACGTGGTCTAAAGCCTGGTTTTCACTAGCGACGGAAGCAGAAGCGGAAGCAGAAGCGGAAGCAGAAGCGGAAGCAGAAGCAGAAGCGTAAGACGTCTTATGTTCCTGTGAAAATCAAAAAACGGAGACGTAAGCAGAAGCAGAACATTGACGGAAGCATAACCAGAAAGAACGGAAGGTTTCCTTTTTCTTATGCTTATTCTTCTGCTTCCGTCCTTATGTCGCTAGTGAAAACCAGATTCTAATGCTTCCGTCGCTAACATACAGAAGCACAAGGTGGTAAGCCAATCAAATTCTCGTACTCAGTCCCCTGCACGGGAAACTTCCTATTGTTTCTCTTATGCTTCTGTCACATTCATTTACACTAGAACATAACGATCTTATGCTTATGCTCATGCTTATGCTTATGCTTCCGTCGCTTATGTCGCTAGTGAAAACCAGCCTTAAGGAGTCCGACATTCATGTACTGTGTGATATAGATGATTGTGCGAAGACCTACAAAAACTGTTGTTCTCTCTTACAGAAATCATCTGATTCGCAAGCACATCATCACGAAGGATACACAACAACACGATTCAGAAAATGACGACTCTGGAAGTGTTTGAGTGCTCTAGAGCAAGTGAAGCTGATCTGACGAGCGAGGAGCGCCAAGAACTTTACCATCGGTCCGATCGGGCAGAGAATGGACAATTTGACCCACAAAAAAAAAAGCCAAAAAAATGAAAACGGCATATGATTTTTCCCTTGTGAAACTTGTGAAAAAGAAAGGGTCGAGTGCTACAGGCAAATATAGTTTTGTGTATGATACGTCAGAGTTAAAATTACTCTAGGGTCGTATTAATGAAAGGAGTTGAAACAACTCCCGTCAATTTTACTCCAAAAATAGAGTCAAACTTACTCTGGTTGTTTCCGTCAAACATGACTTAAAAACAGCATGCTTTATCTTTTTTATCTAAAAATAGGCTTATTTCTACTCCATTATTGATAATGTACTCTTTATAGTAATGTTCAACTGTTCATCATTTCCAAAGAGTTAAATTTACTCTTGGAGGAATACATTTTACTCATGGAAGCGTCAAAATTACTCCCATCGTAGAGTAGCTTTAACTCTCTTTCAAGTTACTCCACTCTGTAGAGTAACTTTAACTCTTTTGGTAGAGTTATATCAACTCCTGGTTATATCAACTCCTGGTTGTTTCCGTCAAACATGACTTAAAAACAGCATGCTTTATCTTTTTTATCCAAAAATAGGCTTAATCTACTCCATTATTGATAATGTACTCTTTATAGTAATGTTCAACTGTTCATCATTTCCAAAGAGTTAAATTTACTCTTGGAGGAATACATTTTACTCATGGAAGCGTCAAAATTACTCCCATCGTAGAGTAGATTTAACTCTCTTTCAAGTTACTCCACTCTGTAGAGTAACTTTAACTCTTTTGGTAGAGTTATATCAACTCCTGAAAAATAACAGTGTACCAAAAGAAGGATTGGCAGGATTTATGAATGCTATTATGTTGGGGTCTGGAAATGTTTTTGCATCAAAAATGCAAAAAAGCAAAACAAAAACGCAAAGTTTAGTAAATATTGAAGCAATGTCATAGTTTTCAATATTTGATATGCCCTTGGTATCAAACTTTAAAAAGTATAATATGATTCCGCGCTTACTCGTTTTAGTGGTATATAATATTCCACCAATAAACAATATCTGTATTTAATTGATGCCATCCATAACCAAATCTGTGATAAACTGCTACATTCTCCCAAAACTCAAGATTCCCAGTAAAGATCAGCCTTAGCCCAGCATACACATGAAACGGGGAACTCAATCCAATGGGATAACATTTCAATCATTAAAAAAGAGCAAAGATGGAACCAAAGAAAGTGGCTGGAAGCATGTGAGATATCAAAGCAAAACTGAACATTATTCTAATAGAGACAGCGGCAGAATTCTGCCAGCAAATTACATAAATATATTGTGATTTTCAATGCTCGTGCTTTCAGGTTTGTGCGCGCGGTTCTTTTGCTCGCGCAAATGTGCAACGTTTGATCGCATAGTTTTTGTCAATGTTGTAACGTATTTAAAATGATATATATGTTATTTACCGGCCAGGAGGTCCGGATAGGGAAAAACTGTGCCCGAGGTCTTGAATATATGGACCGAGGCCGTTAGGCCGAGGTCCGTGTTCAAGACCGAGGGCACAGTTTTTCCCTATCCGGACCTCCTGGCCGGTAAATAACATATATATCATTTAAAATACGGATAGGGAAAAACTGTGCCCGAGGTCTTGAATATATCCGTGTTCAAGACCGAGGGCACAGTTTTTCCCTATCCGGACCGTCTATAGGACGGTAAGTAACTTATTTATTTTTTTCCCGTATTTTTTTTACTTGTTTTGGTAATCGTTTAGCGGCAAAGGATATCGGACCGCGCGCGCGGGCAGATACTGACAAAATACCGCCAGCTCAAACAGCCAATCAGAACGCACGATTTTTTAGGATACCGGACCGGAAAAAAGTAATGAAATGTTATCCTATTGGCATATATAATATCCCTTACTTGCTATTCGAATTACTAGAGGAAGATGGATTTTCGTTTGATCGCATAGTTTTTGTCAATGTTGTAACGTGAGTTCCTCTGAGGATGACCGTGTCGGTTAAAAGCTAAGGAAATCATCATAAAACTATTTAAAGGTTGATGAGTCAATTTTAGTTTCATAATATGAATCCAGCCTACTAAAACCTTTTCGACTAAATTAATTTTGTTCCAGTAACTCTAGACTGAATGCATTTTTTTGACAGAAATTTACCAGGTTTCAAGTAACATCATGTGACCCAAATAGCCCATTGATTGGCTGGTTTGCTCATGAATTATTAATGAGTATGAGAAAATCTTGGAAAGTTTTAGAAATCAGTAATGCATTTTTCCAGGACTTGGAAAGTTTTGGAAAATGTCTTTTCGACCATTGGGTTATGGAAAAGTTATGATTTTTTCTGTTGGTTGCTCAGGTCCTACCTTGCAAATAACTCTTTTCGTGGTATTAATTAAAAACGCCGATGAAAGAAAATCTGCACTGATTTATTAAATGAAAGTTCAACAGAACTCTTATCTTGTAGTTTTTGAGATTTTTTGTAAAATAAACAGAGGAATAAATGTTATATGGTGCCATATTTTGTATTGGTATCTATGTTGAACGGTTTTCATCCACGAATTTCACTTTCAGTATTTTTTTGCTTATGTGGTTTTGGAAATTTTCGTTCATAGGCTTTGAGAAACTTTCGGAAATTTTCACTGAGGAATCTGTACGAACCCTGAATCAATCAAAAAGCTTTAGTTAGAATTTGTTGCACTATTCTTCAGAGAGAACCAGGACTGTGATGCCAATGGAAGGACATGCCGCACCCACTGGGGATTGATATAGATTGCCCTTCTGGCGCTTCAAGGCAGTGGATCATCAATATATATATTATCCTTTATGTTATGCGCACATGTATACTGTTTATCGCACTGAATACCTTCAATCTTAAACATTTTCATCACCTTTCTTTCACCTTAGCTGTTTTACTGGCACTCGTACCCATTGCCACAATATGCCACGAATCAATACACTTACTTTCTCTACATACGACCAGCAAAAAGAAATCCTTTATATCTTTTTTAGATTAAAAAAGGTGAGATTCAAAATAGCCAATATATCCAATTGATGTCGGATGCAAGTTATCGGAAATGGATGAAAGATTCTGGAGGAGTTTTATCAGTCTGGCAAAAAGAAATCCCCTATATATTTTTTAGATTAAAAAAGGTGAGATTCAAAATAGCCCTTTTTAATTTTGTACATTTGGTGTGCCTAATATTGTCCCCGATGTATGTTGCGACTGGTTATGAATGATTTGTTTACGCGAAATACATAGCGTGGGTTACCTTTATTTATTAAGAGGAACGCTTGGGAGCTTTCAACCTGAGCTATAAACATTTTAGGAAAAGTTTGAATCAGTAACACATGAAAAAACCGAAAGTACAAAATATGACAAATCAATGTATTTCATTGTCTTTTTGTCGAAAATATCTATGTATTATCGTAGAACGATTGACTAGCCTTCATTAGTGCACTTATATAGTCTGCAAATAACTATTATCTCATAGACCTTTTTTTTCCTAATCACTTCCGGTGGCGCAATTTGTACTCCAAAAGCTCGTGCGTAGGCTTCCATTAAATGCTGATTATCTCTAAAACAAGCTCCGGGACACCCTATTTTTATTTCCAGATTTCAAATCAGTATTAAATTTCAATTCAGAAAATCGAAGTTCTAAAAAAAGTTTAAATCAATTTCCAAAAGTAGGCAGTCATCCTAAGTCCCTAAGCGGATCTTTGGGTTTAATGGAAATAAAGTAAAACATGAAGTTATTTACAAAGAAATGTATGAAGCGATGTTGAGTGTTGAGTGCATAGCGTCACAGACTCCTATAGAAATTCGTAAAAAAACAAAAAAAACTTCCAATTGGAATATAAGAAAAAACTTCAACCAGTGATTATTTAACTCTTAAAGATTATTCCATTGGAGTTTCCAGCCGAATTGAATTTCGGAAGATTTTCGTGCTAGTCCCCCTTTAAACATTACACAGAACCTGACAAGATCCTTAAAAAAAGACATGCTTACAACCAGAATAATCACCTCGATAACTGGGTTGTCCCGAGTGCCATGCAAGGGGTGCCTGTAGGTTTCGCTGACGTAACGATGAACCAAAGAAAATAAACGTCTAGCACTGACTGCTGCGGCGTTACTAAGCAAATAAGACCGAAACCTAAGTGCAAAGGGCTACTCATCCTATCACAGCTAAAAGGAGCGTACTAAAATCCCGCGCTTACTCGTTTCATGGCTTTTTTAATAGTGACACTGAAATAGTAAGTATAATACATAGTAGTAGACACTAATAACAAAGTGGATAGGGGGAGGGCTAATTTCCGTTGTTTTTTCAAAAAGAAACAAACTAAATAAGAACAACTTCGTTTGACGGGCCAAATAAAATAACTCTAGCGCATTTCAATAAAGGGACAAGGGCACACTGTTATTCCACCTTATCTTTATAATAGTAATTGATGCGCGTACTTCTGAAGATGTTTGATTGCTTCGTCTCTATACAGGCTGGTTTTTACTAGCGATACAAGCATAAACGACAAACGCTATTAAATAACCCCTTTATATTTGGGTAGTACGAAATATGCGGTCATCTGTCCTTGCGTATGTCGCTAGTGAAGGTGGTTTGCACGTGTAGGTACTTCATATTTTACAGCACGAACGAATAAAGGAAAATAAATCATGCAGGTATTTGCCACAGTCCACAAAACAGTGTTAAAAGGGTCTAGCCTTCACAGTTCTGTTTTGGCTTCAGTTCTTGCACGATGTTGAGTAGTTTGATGGCTGGTCCCAGCTTTAGACCCATGTATGACATGATCATGTCACGGTTCAACAGAAGCAACGCCCTGCCATCTATTTCCTGTCCAAGACACAAATTTAAAACAATATTTGGCTGAAATTTATCATCAAGACATGTTCAAAAGCCGACTATTCACCAAATTGAACAACCCTTCAGAATGAATGTCTTAGTTACAACCAACGACCAAGGAATATATATAAAAAATCGTATTCAATTCGATCACGTTACAGATTAATTGGCTATAACAGATCATGGATATTCACCAGTGCCGGGTTGTTCAAAGCTGGATTAGCGCTTATCCAGGATTAACTCTATAGGTCTTATTAGAGTTAACCCAGGATTAGCACTAATCGGGCTTTGAACAACTGGGCCCAGAATTCAAGTGACGATAGCAAATCACGTGCCACATTTCAAAGAAAATATTCATTGGCTACGATAGATCACGTGACATAATGTCAAGAAGATATTCAGTGGCTATTCAGTGATACATGTTGACTATCAAAGCCATTTGCACATTGAACGATATATATGCTTTACTTGACTTACATGTATCTTAAACAGAGAGGTGTAATCAGCGAGTTCTGTATTTTGCATGTATTTAATGACCTCATCGACTGTCCACGTCTTGGCTGGTGAAGTCGAACAAACCTGTGGGGGACTTTCATCTATAATGAATGGCGTTAGTGATTATGACGATTTAAATCTATAAGTTATAGGTTATAGGTTTTCTCACAAGCATTAATCGTAAACCAGCTCCAGTTACTAAGTAAAATGAAGGGCCGCAAATCTATCAGTGCTAAGTTGGCAACTGTAACCTGTCAAACTTTCTGTTTAAAGGCGATTATCATCATCATCATCATCATCGTGGTCATTATTATTGAAACAAAAAAATAAAACTCAAGCCCTGACCGTGATCGATTATGGCTGGTTTATTAGTATATGTAACAGGACTTCATGCTGTCCAATGAAGAAATAATTGGATGAGGAAAATTCCGAGGACTGAAAATATTAGATGAGGTCGTAGGCGGAGTCCCAATCTGGCAGTCAGAGGAATTTTTCGAGTCTAATCATTTCTTGATTGGGGAGCATGAAACCCCATTACCTATTAATTATATAGCTGCCTTATTAATCCCATATCAACAAGACCTATCCAATAGGCCATTTGCATTATGGCGTCATTTACTACCACTACCAGACTCCATTGCACATTTGTCCTCGATTGTCTTTTGTTCTGTTAATTAGCACCAACTGTCTCACTATTCCTAGGAACTACAAATTTGAATAAGAAAGAAAATTCCCGAAGCATTTTGGTAGTGGTAGTAAAATGACGCCATAATGCAAATGGCCTATTAAGAAAGTTATTACCTATAATTTCAAACTGTTACCTATGTAGGATTAATGAGAAGCTATATAATTAATAGTGTAATACGAAATGCACATAAAATAACTAGCAAATACTTACCGATTTCCTGGACACATAGTTTAAGAGTCTTGCTCGGCAGGGCTTCCCTCGCTTCTGTAGTAGGCCGCTTTGCTCGGCCTTTTGAAACTGTTTAAGAGAGGGGGAAATAAACAATTCTAGGGTTGGCTTTATATGAGGATGATATATACGAAGAGGGTTGGGGGCAATTGTGGTATGAATAGAGCCAACAATCTTCATTCATGTTTTTTCTAGAGTATGCTACTTAATAAACGACATAAATGACCGATTCCTATACTGATTTTGCATTGATCATCGCACCTGTTTTGCAAGCAAAAGGTTGTGTCAACAAGTGTGTACCATTGCACGCAATATAATCGTGCTCTTACCTAAGGAAACGTGAGCGTTTTTCAATGAACTGGATTATAATTACTGATCTTATCAAAATCCATTGTTTTCAGTCTGCATTATCCCAACGAATGCATATAGGAAAATCAGACATATTTAGTGTGCTTGAAAAACGGGGGCGGCCTATGATAAACAAGCTAGAAAGAAAACAATTGGATTTTGATAAGATCAATAATTATACTAGATAATTACTTCGGCACGCAGCATTCGTAGGTATAATGCAGGCAATCATACCTACGAATGCCGAGTGCCTCAGTAATTATCTATTAAATATCGAGGTTTTGCTCAAGCTTCTTTGTTTATGCTTTTGTTTCAAACATCCTACTAAAGCGCTTGCACCAGCAAAATTGAACGCACCGACTGCAACGTATGCCGGAGATGGCGCACAAAGAAAAAAAGAGAAAAGAATAAAATTTAAAATACCCGATGTTTTCTGACATTTGTTGCACCCGCCGTTGATTTGACTGCTTGACATAAAGTTTTCGCAGCACCGTAAATCCTCAATGAACCTGTCCAACACTTTCCAGAAGATACGCACACGGTCGATGGTCTGTAAAATACAGCTCAATTTCTGCCCATTACCGCGGGCTACTATACATGTTTTACCAGTACCAGGCCTTAGAAAGCCGAATACTGTGGGCTGGTCGTACGAACAATTGACTATCCCCTGTAAACATGGTTTGAGAACATCTGAGATGCGACCACGCCAGTAGGGCGGTAATAATCGGGACACTTTCTCGGGATCCAAGAATTGACCGATCTTACAGCCGTGGTTGACATACACGCATACAGTAGGGAATGACAGGCGATTCAAGTGAGACTGCCGGACTTCTAAGTAAGAAGAACTCGTGGATGTCGTATTGGATTCTTGTGCTGGTGGTGTAAGATGAGGTGATGAGGACGTGGATGGAGTTGTGTGGGTTCGGGCGGACCTGTTTCCGGTTGCTTCTTCTGGTTCTTTTGAAGTTTTTGTTCTGCAAAGTTAAGAATGCAGATACTTACATGTTATTCACCGACCAGTAGGTTTCGAATATCCGTTTTTACAGTTTTCTAAAAAAGCTATAGTTTTTGAATTTTTGGTCGGCAGTGATATCGAAGTTAATCTTACCTGGTAGCGCTTTGCATTTTGGACCATTTTTTCGAATTACCTGTTGTTGACGAAAAGAAATAATTATTGCTATGAAAAACCACAGAACAAGAAACCACTTAACCAACCATCCAAACAACAACGAACCCAAATTAAAAACCAACCACGCCCTATTTCTATTATTTGATGTAAAGTTTGAATTTTGATGGGAAATCTGTCAGGAAAGGCTATCCATCAAAATCAAACCTTCCAAACCTTTTCAAACCAGTTAAAACGCACGTGCTTGGATTTGCATTGGAATTTAAGACCTCGGGCCGCCTCGAATTTCCATGCATTTTAACCTTTATATAACAACCAACCTAAATTCCGTTGGTATATTAGTACCCCACCCCCCCTCCCCCAAATGTGACCTTGTTTCTTACCAGGAGGTTGCAAGGGATGCCCACTTAATGCACACCAGCCAACAGGGAAGATATTTCGAGAGTCAAATCTACACCAAAAGTCTGATCCAAGATAACCATCAAAGTCCACACGTATCTTTTCTCCATCTACCTTCCCCACAGTAGCTACACAGATCAGGGCAGGATTCTTTGGGTCCATGGCTTCTAGCTTCAATCCTGGATAAAACTTGTTCTTTTCAGGGCCATCGGGTTCCTTCAAAATTTTTGACAGCTGGTGAGCGGATTGATGGATTAACACTGCAGTCGTGTGTATGTAAAATAGGCTAAACACATTCAGTCATCTGCTGCATATAAAGAGCCATCGGAGCATGTAGTTCTAAGCATGTGAAAGTGTAGAGAGAAAGAAATAGTGGAAGACTGAGATAAAGAAAGGAAAGAAAAAAGACAGAAAGAATGGAAAAAAAAGTACGAAAGAAAGAAAGAAAAAGAAAAAAAAAAAAAGCAAGGAAGCAAGCAAGGAAGCAAGGATGGCAGTCTCTAATATATTATTAAGAAAAGAACGACAGTATCAACATTTGTTATTTAGTTTGAAAATGTGTTAATGTAAATGTGTTTATTTTTGAGCTATTAACGGAAAACAAGACAAAAGACAAGTGAATGAAAAAGTTCAATCGCTTTATCTAAAACGTTAAGACTCACTTTACCTTCTTAAAAATTCTGGCAGGAGCGATAATTGATTCAGGTGAATGAGAAGACAAGGTTTTTGCAAGAAACGTTTGATATCGACCAACATCTTTACGAAAACCTGAAAGAGAATTAAAATAGATTACGACAGGTCTGATAATATAATTTATTATATAATAATATAATTTTCTCTATTTCGAAAAACTGATATCTTCACACGTGCAATAAAATGTTATTTTCACGTGTGAAAATTGCGATGGCTATTCAAAAATACACGGAAAAAGCCAAAACATACTTCATTGATAATTATATGATTAACAGAATATTACATGGCCGCTTAGAGATAGGAATTTTATCTTGTAGTGTTGAAAATCAGTGAGGTGATACGATATAACTACAAATAATAATCTGCCTACAAATAAAAATCTGCATATGTGCATTACGGTGCAAAGCCCTTTGGCTGCAAATAACTCTGCTCATGTGCAGTAACATTTCATTTGTCAAGATGGTTCGCTTCCTTGTGACTTGGTATGTTTGGTAGATAGCAAAAACATCAAAGCACAAAATTAATTCACCTATAGGGGGTTGAAGTATAACCTCGTTCGCCTCACACCATCCTACAGGGTGTATCTCGGTAGAGTCCACTATGTGCCAGACATCATTAGACTTGTCCGTGCCATCAAAACGGCATCTGATACGCGGTCCAAGTGTCGCTACAACAGTAGCCAGACAAGTACATTTTATGATACGAGGATCTGATACTTCTAACTTCATTCCTGGTTTGAAGCCATTGTGTGGTGGGGTTGCACTCTGGAATATCATCATACAGGCCATAAATAATAATGGATGCATACAATAAATAACGATTGGGTCTACATCACAGATGTACAATTAACATATAGATGCATATCTAATACACGATTTCCTCAAATGTAAGTATTGATTTCGCTTACATCGCAGATATACAATTAAACACAGAGACCTCACATGCACGTATTGATTGCGCCTACATCGCAGATATACAATTGAACACAGAGACCTCACATGCACGTATTTATTGCGCCTGCATCGCAGATATACAATTAAACACAGAGACCTCACATGCACGTATTTATTGCGCCTGCATCGCAGATATACAATTAAACACAGAGACCTCACATGTACGTATTGATTGCGCCTACATCGCAGATATACAATTAAACACAGAGACCTCACATGCACGTATTGATTGCGCCTGCATCGCAGATATACAATTAAACACAGAGACCTCACATGCACGTATTGATTGCGCCTGCATCGCAGATATACAATTAAACACAGAGACCTCACATGTACGTATTGATTGCGCCTACATCACAGATATACAATTAAACACAGAGACCTCATATGCACGTATTGATTGCGCCTGCATCGCAGATATACAATTAAACACAGAGACCTCACATGCACGTATTGATTGCGCCTGCATCGCAGATATACAATTAAACACAGAGACCTCACATGTACGTATTGATTGCGCCTACATCGCAGATATACAATTAAACACAAAGAGACCTCACATGCACGTACTGGTTGCGCCTGCATCGCAGATATACAATTAAACACAGAGACCTCATATGCACGTATTGATTGCGCCTACATCGCAGATATACAATTAAACACAGAGACCTCACAAGCACGTATTGATTGCGCCTGCATCGCAGATATACAATTAAACACAAAGAGACCTCACATGCACGTATTGATTGCGCCTGCATCGCAGATATACAATTAAACACAGAGACCTCACATGCACGTACTGGTTGCGCCTGCATCGCAGATATACAATTAAACACAGAGACCTCACATGTACGTACTGGTTGCGCCTGCATCGCATCGTAGCAATCATTGAGGTGAGCATTTCCTGCGTTTTATTGAAGAAAAAAACTCAAAAAAACTCTCTCCAGAAATGAATGAGAAGCTTTGGAAAATTACGGCTCGCTGAACATTTATAGTTTTTCGTCACTTTTCAACGTTTGACTGTTTGAAGCAGCCGCCATATGCACAATGGCTGAAGTCATGAAGACGGCACACTTTCGACTCACTTAAAAAAGATACTGTCAACTCCTGTCCACAAATGCATTCAAATTTAAGTGTGGATGAAATATTACTGAAATATGGAAATACTTCGAGAGCGGATGAACCTAGAAAATTGCTTAAAACGTTAACGAAAGAAACTACTGGCTTCTTCTCCCGATCTATTCAGATAAGTTCAAACGTGACGTTGTATAAGCTCCGTGACTGAAATAACAAATTTACGTTAATTCTACACCAACCCTTAGTTCGTATTTTGACATTTTTGTTTTAGTTTTAGCATAGTTAGTTTTTCTATTTTTTTCTAGTCGTACAAGTGATCGCTCGGATAGGGGAGGTTTGTAATGTTTTAAAAGATCATAAGTACGTAAACTCAGTGAACCATTGTAAATACCGTAAGTTATGGACCGCAAATTGACCAATTATAACGCGTGAAATTACCTTGCCATATAATAAAACATGTTATTTTCACATGTAAAAAATGTCAGGTTTTCGAAAAGGAGAAATATAGGTATTTTATGGATAATAATTATATGATAAAATATAATATTTGAGTGGTAATTCTGCCTCCCCTGACGTATTGATTGCGTCTGCATCGCAGATGCTCAACTAACACAGAGGCATAGCTTATACACTATGTCCTCACATGCATGCACGTATTGATTAAGTCCTAGCTACCTGCTTGAAGAAAGACCATGGGGCGCCTTTAGACCCAGTCTCCCTCAGGTACCTCTCCCAGTCAAACAATGGCCACGAAAATGAAGCACACTCTGAGCAAAGTAGACAAAAAAATGGGTCATCATTAGTGAAATTGAAATTAACTTTGTTTTTTCAATTTATCTAACGTAGATTTTAAGATATTTTAAATTTAACCTTATGAAAAATCCCGTGCATTATTTTAGGGTTTTGTCCTCTTACAAAAACATGTAAAAAAGTTTAAAACATGTATTGCTCCACAATATAATTTTGAAGGTTAATTAGTGGTCTTTGCGCGCGTGGTAAAGTCTCAATCTTGAAAGAACGTTTTGCTGCAAAAACGTGCAAATGTCGTCGAATGACCGGTCAGCTGTTTTGAATAGGCTGATCTTATCTCAATTGTTGAGATCCAAACTTATATGTATTTTCATTGCTGGGTTTCCAAGCTGACAAAGGTTTTTGAATTGCTTCCAGTGGTGGTCAATCACTAGATAATTCTATCAATGACGAATAGTACACAAGACAAAGGAAAGGACGTCAAGTGAAACCCAGCAATTCCTAGTTGTCTAGTTTATTGTGCCGCCCAGTGAAGAGACTTACTTTTTCTTTTTGTATCACGCAGTTGTCGGATTCTCTCCTGTATAGCCTTGATGTTCGCATTGCTCACATCGATACTCAGAGCTGCTTTCTCAAAACACTCTTCACTACAGATGCCACGGCACTCCAGAACACGACTATCCTCTCTGAAGGTGAAGTTCTTTAGCTGGGTGCTTTTCTTACACCAGGTACATGGACGGTTATTTTGGTTTAGCTACAGCATGTCAAAGAGGAACAAATATTATGGTACAGAGGGTGCTGTGCAATGTATGGGCAAAGGGCGGGGTTTGGTTGCTTTGGATTTTACTCATAATATCACAGCTACGAAAGAACCTGTTTCTAATCGGTTGATTAGCTTTAATTTGCTCTTAATCGTGATGCGCACTCGTGGTATTAATCCACCTATACAATCAATCAAATAATCAATTACGTGAATCGAGATGCTTCTAACTATACTTTCAGCTTTGCAAATTGGCTTCAGGACATGCGCTCAACAGTAAGACATAAAGGATTTGTTCACAGGAAGCCCGATTTAGAAAAAAAAATTGGTTTATTACAGAAACCAAAGGCACTATGTGCCATGAGGCGCGAGAAGGACAGGTATTTGAGTTCAAAATAGTGTCCTTTATAACACAAATAAACAAATGTAGTAACTACCTCCCAGTCTTGGATAAACGCTGTATTTGACAAGTGTACAGCAAATAGATGGATAACTACATACCTGATAACTATACTGTAAATAAGAAGACAATTTCTTCACGACAGGTGCATTAGACATGCTAGTTGTAGCAGTACTGCTCTGAACGCTTTTCAAATCACTTGATGAAGTCTGAGTCCTTTGCGTTGTGATTGGCTGTTTTTTCTGAAACAATATAGGAATATGACGATGACATAATAGGCCGAAATAATGGATACTAGTCAACGTGTAATAGTAAAATACACAACGAACAATGCAAGCTCTACTAAAGTGTATTAGTATTAATGACTTCACTCTAAGTCTTAGTTCAAACGTCAAAATTCGCATGAGTCGAACCTAATTGAAACAATGGATAACGAGGCGGTCTTCTTAGGTTTGGCCCATGTGAAGTTCGTCTGAGCCCTTTTAGGGGCTGTTTATATAAAGGTGAGCCAACCCGGTAAGGAGGTTAGTCCGCTTTACCGAGATCCTTTGCGTTCATATGGGGAAACGGGGTGGCTCGCTTCCCGAGATCTCGGCTGAAAAGTTCCGAGATTTCGGCAAGCGCGATGGAAAAGTCTTTTATAAACGAGCTAGCCCAGTAAGCCGGGCTGAGTTTCTTTGTTTATTCAAATACACACGAGGCTGGATGATCGTATAACTGATTTCATCCCTTTAAGCGGGCTAAATTTTCCCATATAAACGCAATGAATAATTCATCTCTGCAAAACGGTTCGCCTCCATATAAACAGCCCATTAAAATCACATTTAGACTCCGCTTGACTACCCGGCTTTCCATAGAACCATTCTCTATTTTTTCGTTTAAAAGGTAAATCGTACATCCGATCTTTGATGTGCTCGGCTAGGAATGCCATGTTGCTACTAACTTTTGCGGTCACTTAATTTCGCAAAAAAAATGAACTGAGACGCAAATTTCGCGAGACTTACTGTGCTAACACACTAATGGGTCTATTCAACCATTCAGGAACAAGCAATGAAGCCTACATATATGAGAAAACGTTTAGAAGTTATCAACTTCCGTGGTAAAGAGAGCTCGTGATTGGCTGATGTCAATATGATACCGATTTCTTTCTCTCCTGATTGGCTAAAGATTTTTAAATCTTAAATTTAGTTCAAGTGATCCCGGCTAAGCGTGGTTAACAAGAGCAACGAGGGCAAACACATGGAGCACAAAGGCAAGCGGAAGCAATGTTAAGAGTTGAAACGCAAATTCCAGAAATTTAAGGTAAGCGCAGTAGTACTTGTTTACATAAAAAAATTTTTTTTTTGCGTTTGCGTCGCTGTAATTCACACGTAATTTTGCTTTCAATTGCATTTGAGTTAGTAGCGTAAATCAGGTTTAAGTGTGTCCTTACTGTAAATTTCGCCATTCTAGCAAAATTTTTGTGTTAAAGATATACATTTCTCGAAAAAATAAAGATCTCAATACCATCATTCTACTGTTTCACTGCAATATTGGGCTTTCAAACTCTCACAAAAAGAAACTAACATGATCGTTTTTAAAACGTTATAATCCCCTACTAGTGCTGCATGTCATATACAGTCTAAAACTAGGTATAATCCAGTAAATGCGGCGCGCAAAGCATGAGTGGAGAAAATGACCAGCCCTAAGTATTTTTGGAGCTTGAAGGAACGAAGCAAACATGGCGGTCAAGTTAAATTGATTACAACTTAAGCCTCACATCGGTGCGAGTTTTGCATTTGGTCTATGCGCGCTGTTATTGGCTGAAACAAAATTAAACGCTCAGCTGATTACCTAATGAACATTATTAGTAAAACAATAAAAAAAACACCGCCACGTTATAACCACGTAGACGTACGTCAATAACAATAACAGGGTTTTATACCAGCGCATCAAATTTTTCGTCGCTTATTTTCGCGGTAACATTTTTCCGCAAAAATTAAGTCGAAAATTTGTACCAATACGGTATATCCCCCAAAAGACATGGAATGTTACAATTGGTACCAACTCAAAATCTCTACAAAAAAAACTCTAGTCAGTTCTACGCTTGCCTTTTTGGAAAGCTGTGTATGCTATCTTAGTAATAATGATAAAATTAAGTATATTTCGTAATAGCCGTAGAAAAAGTTTTCTTCCATCGACTCAGTTCTACGTCTGGTTTACAAAAAAACATTGCCAACAGTAAAACCCCCTCTAATAAATACGATGTGAGAATTGTAACAGGGTATGTTTTTTATGGGTTGGGCTTCAGGGGAAGGGGGAAAAATCAAATTTTTGTGGAGGGAGGGACCTGTTGTTTAGCGAAAACTAGCTCCTTGTTGAATAAAAAGGTTAAGGAATTTCTTACCGAGTGAAAGGGGGAATGCTACAACCATTGTAACAAAGTTAACTGCAAATACCCCATCCCTACCCCGACCTCCCTCAAAAAAAACATACGTACCTTCCCCGACTGTTCTTTTAAAAAAAAAACAATTGTTACAACACAGTGTATAATATAGAACCTTAAAGTCTTTCCTGGTCATAAAGCTCGCGTCATATATTCCTTTTCCAAAAGCATTTTTAGCTTGGGCGTAATGTTTTCCCGTTTCAGACGTGTCATTCCCTACAGTATTCTTTCTCTGTTTAAAGGTTGCGCATGAGAAGACACGTGAATGTGGATACAACTTAAAAAAAGAAACTTCATCTAAAGGGAATGACACGTGGACTGAAATACAACTAAGCTGAAAGTACCTATCACCTTCCCTGGCAGATACCCAGAAAAGAGGCTTTGCACCATCACGTGACTTCAGCCATGTTATTAAATGAGAAATAATTCAATTCCTGAGATCAAAGGGATTTTATATTTCTGCCACCTAATCACAGGCAGTCCAAGCTGTACCATGGCGTCGGCACGTGATGGTGCAAAACCTCTATACCCAGTATAGGAATAAAAGCAATAAAAAATTCAGTATCACACAAAATGAATATGTATTTGAAAATTAAATTTTCGTTATTATTGTACCATTGTACGAAACTTATGTAGACGGCAACAGGTTTTTTTACATCTGTCCGCGATGCTGGTTACGTGTTGCCGGTTTATATACAAAGATTTTATCTGCCTAGCTATTCTCGAAATATATTCAGAATTACTGGTTGCCTTTTGATTGGTTAGTCATAGCAGAAGCCATTACGCTGTTACGCTCAAAAATTTTAAGTAACGGTAGTTTTACAAAGGAAGTAAAAGTCGATGTGCAATTCAAGAATAAAAAGAAATGAACCATTAGTTTCAGTTTTATATCTTAAACTCAAAACATTTTGCTACACGGGAAATTTGAAAACCAAAATATAAAAGATTAATAAAAGGCTCACTCAGACTATGGAAAACTTACAGTACAGTACTTCTATATCTTATCCATTTGAATATTGAATGTAGTGGTAGTGCGCGAGGAGGGAGCCTCACGGAAGAGCCCCATATGGGGAGTGGTAGGTTGTAAAATATTATTATTATTATTATCATTATTTGGTAGTATGTAAAGACAATGCTCTTTTCCCATTCATTTGCAATTCATTTCGTATATCACGCACAAGATAGGAAACTATTCAGAATAGTAGTAACTATAAAACAGAAATCTGTGAAAAATAACAGCAGCTGCATTTGTATTCTTCAGGTGCGGTAATGGGAGGGGGTTGACGCAAAGTAGTACACGAGTATGAAAAACAGTACAATACTCTAATTACCAGGTATACCTCAGTTAAAAGTCAAGCACGCTACATAGACCTCGTTCTTATGAACCAGGGTAACGCAATGACACATCCAAAAATTAGTAATATGAACACGATCAAGAATTACAGAAATAAAACCATTGATCACGTTTCACGCGAAAACCTCTCACCGCCCTTGATTTTCCATAAACGTCTTTTAGGAGATTGCCAAGGCTTCGTCTTCGACACTAGGTATTAAAGTGTTTGAACACGGATCCACAACAATGGAAGTCATGGCTCCCTATTACAGGCAATCTGTGCTATTCTAGCAAAGGAAACCCAATGTCTTAGATTTGTTCGTATCTTTTCAGCACACATTAAACTATGAATCATATGATCAAGATTACAACATATCACACAAGTACTGCGTGTTTTCCAAGACCTTTTTTGGCCCTCCACATGTTAATAAACTGTATGTAATCTCGTTGATCTTCGTTCTGCTGGCCGTTATCGTATCTTAATTTTACCTTTTGGAGCTTTTTGTAGCATTTATCGCAGATCGGGAGGTGGATCATGTGATCAGGCAGATTTCGGAATAAACTTGGGTAGCGAGACCTGAAAATCGGTCGACTAGGGTCTTTGTTTTCATGGAGAATTCTTTCGCAAACGAAACAAACATTAGTCGTATAGGAAGAGCAAGACTTGGTGGTAATGTCAATACCGGTCCATACTTTGATATGCGCCACATAGTCTCGCTCCTCGTCTGGTACATTGGCTTGGATGTATCTATCGCGCTGCCGATTTAGACGATCAAAACAGGTGTGACATACTTTGAAATGACCAACATTATCAGCAACATCGACGAATAGAGATGGAAACTTGCTTCGTCTTAGTTTTCCTTGACGTGAAGATTTGCTGACCGATATGGAGCAGACATAGCACTTGTAAGACTCATGGTTGTCTGGACTTTCTTCTGTGCTCTCTGTGCCTTCAGACGCCTCTTCTTCTTCAAGTGAAGAGTCAGGAGGTATTGATTCCTCAGTATTTTTCCCCTCCTTAATACTCGGCTGTAGTCGGCCGTCACTATCCTGTGCGGTGTCAGTGGTTGTTACGGTAACCTCCTTAGCAACAATATTGCTCACGCAAACACTGTCTCCTATTACATAACTCGGAAATGTTCCAGTGCCGTCTTTATCTTCCAGTTTACAGTCGATGACCTTGAATGTAGCCCTGCTTTGGTTCTCAGGGATGATGTTGGTCCTTGGCTCCACCGTGTTTACAAGGGTATGGTAACACTTGGCACAAACTGCAGCTTGATATAACCAATCAGGTTGACCATTAAATAAATGAGGATATTGCACACGAAAAACAACCTCGGGTTTCTGCAGGAAATACTCCGAACACGTGATACAGTTCCAGAATTTGAATGTCATTGCACTTTTATTCTGGTTTACGACCAATGGAAGATTGGCAACCACGCAGTACAGTCCGCGAACCGCCGGGGGAACAGCATAGAAGTGAGGGGCCTGGGAAGACAGAGAACAGAGGTTTCAGTTTGTGATAAAAAGAAACATACAAACGAGTGGATTCATTAATTTCTTACAACTATTTTCAACGTCCTAAAAAAGCTAAGTAAAGACCGGAGTGTGCGCTTTTAGAACTTACCAAACCAGCTCATGCATTTCTATCGAGGTTCAAACATTCAGTTTATTATTCAAAGTTTGATTTCCATCTTACTTTGTAACTTGCATTAATGAAACGAACGTTGTAAATTTAAAACCTGGGATCGGATTAAAACATATTTAGTTCTTCACGGATTCGTTCAAAGGCTAAATCATTTTTACAGTTGTGGCTACCATTTTAAACCAATCTGTGTGGTGTGATGCTTAAAGTGCTATCACAAATAAACATTTTGATGTTTTGGAGTGAAGGCTGGGATTGAAATTTATAACGTTCGTTTCAATAATGCAACCTTCAAAGCAAGATGAAAATCAAGCTTCGAATTATAAAATGAATCTTTGAGCCTTGGTAGGAGGAACGCATAAGCTGGTTCGACTGTAATGAGTCCAATTGCACAAAACTAAATCAGTGCAAGCTAAATCCGCTTCAAACAGTGAACAATATTCACAAGTTTCAGGATTCCTATGCAGTATAGTGCAGTGTTTTTAATCATCCAAAATTTACTTAGTGTGACTGCATAATCAGAGTTTCTGAGTTGAAAGAGTAACTGAAAATGGTGATTATACCGCGCCCAAACTGAAACCTCTGAACCCGAATGTCTGTGAGAAATAAATGGATAAGGAAAGGGAATAACAAAACACAAGAAAACGAATAGGAAGAAATACAAGATATACTATAAAAATGAAAGAATTGTTCTTGTTGAAAAACCAACACTATAATAGATGATGGTTTACGTCTATTTGGTTTCATTAATTAATAATTCATTAATAAAAATAGGGATCAGAAGACATTTCAATTTTTCTTTCTTAGCCAGCTTTGATCATTTGATGATTAAGTTACTGCATATAAAAACGAAAAATTTATGAAGAAATAAAAATACTACCAACCCTTCTCCCCTCATAAATAAGAAACCAAAATCTATAGACAGTGAAAACTAAAACAGCCCATGTTCAAGAAACAAACTCAGCAGCCCTGGAATGAACAGGCAACACACTACCACTACTTCCTAATTTTAAATTACAAAAATTAAACCAAAATCAAAATTCTTATGCATTTTACTAATATATTTCCTAATTCCCATTCAGCTAGCAGGGGCGGCGGAAGCTGAAAAATTTTGGGGGGCACCCCAATATTTCACGGTACCTTGAAATGACCCCCCCCCTCCCCTCCCTGTTTAGCTTGATTACGAACGTGTATGTGTGATATTTCAATCAGCAACATTTTGCGCGCATTAAACCACTTGCAATTGTGCTGAGAGACACAAAAATGATGCAAGTCATCGCTAGATCTATCGTATCTTTTTAAGATACAGAAAATTATGTAATATCAAAATAATAAATAATGGTAATCATAACCAAATCTCATGCGTTTTTTTTATTTGTGCGAGGCATTATATTCTGGGGGCCAAATCTAAAATATAGTGGGGCGGGGGGGCGAGTGACCTCCCCCCCCCCCCCCGGTCCCCCCCTTCTGCCGCCTCTGGCTAGTGGAGGTAAACTATTGATGTGATGTACATACAGTAATGTATAATATGGATTTATCGTTATACTCACCAGTGCTGGTTGAACTACTGTTGACTGGCTCACAGAAGTGGCAGTAGATGGAGTACTTGACTGTATAACCTTGTTTGGTTCAGTTGCTGGAGGGTCTGGAGATACCTGTTAGTAATTAGAGCAAAAAAGAATGGTTGTATGATACTAAAAAACAATTACTTTAAAGAAATATAATCTAACCACTCTTTGACGAACTCAAAGATACTAGTTTCAGTTTTCAGAGATTGGGTTTCTTGTGTTTTCTTAATGCTTCTTAACAGGTTGTTAAATTCCCAGTCTAATTGGTAAGATGAGCAATTGTCCTTAAACTTTCCTTTCAATTTCTGCTTTGTTTAAATCTTTGTTAATTTGGTGAGTTTTGAAGCAAAATCTGTAATAAAATGATTGTTTGAGCAGTAATCAGTTGAAGAATTTAAGACGAAAATACAAAAGATGACTCGAATGATTTTGCAGAATCTGGCTTTTGATTTTTTGTTTGTTTGTTTGCCTTTAGTTTTGTTTGTTTGTTTGTTTGCTTGTTTGTTTGCTTTTAGTTTTTGTATGTTTGTTTGTTTGTTTGTTTGTTTGTTTGTTCCTGAAGAGTGTCTTTTGCAATGGATCACTTCACGTAAGAGTCTTCAAAATTAATATTAGATTTGTGTACAAATAACCACTAGCCGGTCATGGATTTCAAAGCACTAAATAGCTGGCAATTATATTATTTTAAAAAATCCACGAACCAAACTCTCCCATCATGATTAAGAAGTGACAAGTGACTCCTAAGGACATTTTTTCTATCAAATTTTTGAATTTTTGGCTCGGACACAGGGAGCCCGACTTGGTGATACAATCGGTAAAACGATCAGGTTTCATATGTTGATGACATTACATAATAGCGGAGCACCATACCTAAGAAAAAATGGAAAACTATCGAGTTGATTTTCATGGATTGGCTGACGTCACTTCCGTCCGTACGGCGTCCGTCCGTCCGTCCGGGCGTGTACACAAGCATTCCGATTGGCTGGCTTAAATTTTTTATTTAGAAATACCGAAAGATAACAACACAATTTTTTATTCAAGCTTATATAATTTATATTAACTCTATTTACGATTGAACCCCTTTCCGAAATCGATATGTCGAAAGAAAGCTCAGAGGAGAATGAAGCCAAAAAAGAAAGGCCTGAACTAAAAGAGTTTTTTTCGAAAGAGGAAAAACTCTGGTGGCGTGAAAAAGGAAAGCAAAGACGAAGGACTCCCCAAAGAAAAGCGGCAAACAGAGAGAGAGAGAGAGAGAGAGAGAGAGAGAGAGAGAGAGAGAGGAGAGAGAGAGAGAGAGAGAGAGAGAGAGAGAGAGAGAGAGAGAGAGAGAGAGAGAGAGAGAGAGAGAGAGAGAACCCACGACCTTCGGAATTGTACTACCGATGCTCTTCCAGCTGAGCTAGAGGTCAGACTGAGAGCAGGCCGGGGTGAATCCCAGCGAGGTCGGAAATTAATTTTTCCGAATTTAATTCCAAGGGCTTTCGCCCGGAATAACCTCGTTCCCAAGCACTACAACTTACTACTTCTATATCTTTGATTTTTTTTATCAAGTAGGAATGTTTTTCTCAAGTACCTCTATTCTCTTTTCAGAGTTGAAAGCTACTTGAAGAATGGCTGAGAGAACGATTTTATTGACAAATATAAACACCTTCGACCTGACAAGTCCAATGCATCTGTTCCCGCCAATTCGCCGGCTGAAAACCCGCCAGAATTCCCACAAGCAGCAAACTGGCAGCCTATCTTACACGTTCAAGAAAGCTTTCCTTTTTTTACTATTGAAAATATGATGATTTACTATATCGAACGAAAAGCATGTGTAGATTTCCCAGACTGCGATCTATCGAGAGGTGCTTTCCTCGAAGGCTTTTCTTGGTTGAAACTGAATATCGTAGGGATAGATTCTGGTTTTAAATATACTCTGTTGCCACCTATAGCTTTCTGGAAACATTTTGTAGAAAAATGAGCACTGCATAAGTAGGAATTCTTTGTGACGGGAGTGTTCTCTCGCTTGATTTTTATCAACCAGGTTCGAAGTAATGCTTTGTTCTTGATAGGCAGAGAATGCCAAGATAATCCAGCACATCTTGTTTCATTGCTACTGTTGACACAGCCGTATGCTATGCAGTGTCTCGTCATAATAAAGAAGGTTGAAATATTTCTTTAAAAGCACGATTAAAGACAAATCGAAGTGAAATATTGCATTCAAGCTCAGAAATTCACATTGTGTTCGCCCGATAGCCTCGTTTCCGTGTATTTCCATGCCGATACCGCTGTACCACAAGAAAGACTTGCGGAACTGTAATAACAGCTAATGTCCAGTCGCTGTCGCTAAATAGCTATTTCTTGTCGCTAACTTACAATCGCTAAATAGTGCAGTCGCTGTTGGTAAAATTAACTCACTACTCGCCAGTTTACATATAATTGAGGCGCTAAATTTTACTGGGTAGGGGAGTGGATGAGGTACAAGGTAAATTCTCTTCGTTGGGCGTCCTATGTTATGTTATAAATATGGCGGCCACAACCACAGAAATCCAACCACATTCGGTGTCCTAGTGCCCTTGGTTAGCGAAAAGGAATAGCTATTTAGCGACAGTGATTGTAAGTTAGCGACACTGAAAAGCTATTTAGCGACAGCGATTGTAAATTAGCGACAAGGAATAGCTATTTAGCGACAACGATTGTAAATTAGCGACAAGGAATAGCTATTTAGCGACAGTTTATAATATTGGACATTTTAGCGACAAGGAATTGCTTTTTATCAACAACGACAGCAAAGTTATCTACAAGGAATAGCATTTAGCGACAGGGATTGCAAGTTAGCGCCAAGGAATTTTATTTAGCGAATTTTGAAACGTCCGGACGACCTTAGAAAGGAGTTTCTCTCCTTTCTCTCTTCTTAACGCGTGCGTTACGTATTTGAATTTGAATTTATCATGGTACTAAGTTACGCGTTACAAACACTTGTGTTCTATTACGTCCGAAACGTCAGTAAGTTTTTTCATCTTTTCACGGTGTATAATTTACCTTTTCATCCTTACTGTTTCATTAGAAACACCGACGCAGCTCACACTAGTTTTAGCTAGTTATACCTTTTTACGATTATTATGTAATGTCATCAACATATGAAACGTGATCGTTTTACCGATTTAGCATTACCATGCCGGGCTCCCTGTGGCTCGGATGACCACATTAAAGGCGGTCCCATCCTTAATTAGCCAGAGACGTTAAAAGAGAACCCTGATTTGATCAGTTTAAAAATTACTGTCCTCTATAAACAAAGTTAATTATTATTAATTATCATTATCATTACTGACAGAAATATTAGGATATCAATGCTGATCAGAAGACAAGCCATATGTCAGTCACTGTCAAATGTCAGTTTATGAAAGTATTTGAATTTTTTTTCTTTTTGCATAATTAATTCAACCAATTAAATATATAAAAAACTTGAGACCATCGTTTCCACTTAACAGAATACATTATTTTGTATACTGTAGATAAATAAAAAAAACTTTAGCAATTTATGGCTGTAATATATTGAATTTCAACTCACAAATTTGGAATTAAAAATATTTACAAGCATTATCTGATGTGGTAGATGGCAACGAAGCAACTATTTTGGTACATTAGACCAGATTTCAGTTTTTATCAAACTTTCAAGATTGGTAGAAAAGCAACACTATGTTGTGGATTGATGGATGTACAGAAGTATTTATTTACTTTTTATTGAGACTTATTATTATTATATATTATGTATTTTCTTACCTTATCTATTTATATCCAAATTGTGTATTCAAATTTTTCTCGTTTTTCATTGTTTCTAACGATTCTATTTTGATATTTTCTATGCAGTTATATATTTACTGAATTATTTTCTCATTACCATTACAAAAAAGTATCTTTCAAATGGCTAGAACCTAACTAGGAAAACTCCCCAGCTCATTTGGGCTCTAGCCATAAATTACATGTATCGTAAAATAATTAATACCTAGTAATATGTAAATGTAAAGATAGTTTATTTTTGTAAATATAATTAGCTGTAATAATTGTGCAAAAATAAAATTTAATTGAATCGAATCGAAACTTGCTCCAAAAGAATAATTATAGCAGCCTTAAGGAATTATAGGAATAGACTGAGATCTGAGACAGAGATAAATAAATACAATTTTGATTGCTTTATCTTGTAATGCATCTGCCACGAAACCCCTCTTTTAGTGCTAGAAAAACCCATGACTTTAAGGTACATGCAAACAATGAGCTAATAAAGTAATAGCTGGTGTAAAAACTTATGGAATGAATGTGCTTTCCCATTACCATGGCAGAGATGTATCCAAGCAAGAATGGCCAAAAAGCTTACATGCACGCTGCGATTAATATAACTATAAACAGAGGAATTCACAGTATACATAACCTGATCTATAATATTACTTACATTAGCTGCAGCTACATCATTTTGTTGTCGTATGATGTCACTTACACTTGTATTTCCTATAACATGATAATAGTGTATATTATATGTGTACACTTTGATGCAGTTAAGTGCTGTTTTGTGTTGTGACATAAAAGACATGCAAGATAGTAAATTCAATATATGGGATGAGATTGGAGCTACCATGAAAGCCATATTAGAAGCACTAAACAAGGATCATGGTAATGCATAATAATTTATGTAGTTCAAGCATTTTGCTGTGGATGCAAATTAATTTTAGGAAGCCCTCGTCAACACAAATGAAGTGAGTCCTTATATGCATTAAAATTTTGAAAAATGCTTCTTTTGGATTCGTTTAACCAATGATAATGCATGATAGCAAAGAGCATGAAATGCGATCCCAGTTCTGTATTAAGAGAGGAATGTCAGCAAAAATTGAACATATGCCACCAACAGTTGAAAAATCGAATTTACACATAATTTGAGATTAGGGCCACCTTGAGACAATGTAGACCACGGTATACTTCATTTGCCAAAATCTCTCTTTATTTCTGGGAAAAACAAGAAAAATTAATTTGTGCATAATTGACCCTCTAAGAGAGCCAAAATATGCTCCAACTGTCTTGTGTGTCCATGATTTATAGGTTATAGGTCTACCTAATACTAGAATAAAAGTACTGAATAAAAAACAAAATCAATTTTTGGCTGTTGCCAGAAAATTTCAATTTTGTTTGACTTTTGCTGACATCTTCTATTAAGGTGACTGGCTACTTTTGGAATTAAATGAATGCCTATGCACAAGGTTTTTAAAGCAAAAAGTCCTTCACCAGAAGTGATCAGGGAAAAAAACCTCCTAAGATCATATGTGAGCCCCTTGTGTGAGCGCATGTTCTCAATTCAGATTTTTTTCGAGGATTCTTCATAAAATATATGAAAATAAGTTAAGGATTCCTTAAATAGTTGTTTTTGTACATAATTCTGGAAATAAAGACACATAATTGCAAAGGAATCTTATCTCATGAAGTTTATTTGTGGTACCACTTTGAACATTCCAAAATGACGTGAAGCATCATGTAGACCTTTCCTTGGGAGATTGAGGCTGATTGAGATATTATCACAGATTTCTTCTAGAAATAACTAATTTTTGGAAGTAGTAGATAATTTAGAAGGTTGGTCAGTCTTCAAAGAATGATTCGCTAAAGTTGTGAGGGAATATAGAGAACTTTGTAAGCTCAAAAGATTCTTGTTTGTGAATTTGTTGGTTTAACAAAACTCCTTGGTTTAACAGGATGAATTTTTGTCATTTGGTTCTTCAGAATTCTGCCACAATTACCTCTTTTTGGTTTGATTAATAATGGTAGTTTTCAGGACGTTCCAAATGGCATTAGGAACGGGTTTGGATGTAGCTTCATTTTGCTGAAGGAGCTGATTGTTAAGCTGTTCTTTACACCAATATCTTAGGGCAAAAAGTGTGCTTTTTGAATAGGTTGGGGGAAAAAACATCCTTTTTCACGAAGGTAGCACTTAATAGCGAGTGGCTAACAAACTTGTGGCCCTCATTCCGAGATCGAATTAGAATTTAGGAGTTGATTATTGCAGAGGGAGGAAAATCGGAGAACCTGGAAAACCCTCGAAGCACAGGAGAGAACCAACAAACAACTATAACCATATACAACACCGAACCCAGTGGGACTCAACTCAGGTTGCATTGATAAGAGGCAAGCACTCACACCGCTACGCCACCTGTGCTTACCATAACATCTAGTTCTGAAAAGTACTGAATGTTTTTTAAATCTTAAGAACTAAAGGGAAAACTTTATATATATTTTTAAAAAGTCAAAATTTGAGAGAGCTAAGGAAAAGGTAGTAGTACAGGGCTCAAACGGTTACCAGTCGTTTTGCACAATTGCCTTTTCACACGAACCCTTCGCACAACTATAACCTGTTTGCACAATTCCAAGTCAGAGTCGTTTAGCACAACTATAATATAACCATATACATGAAATCAAAATTACTTCTCTAATCTCTAGAAGTATATTTATTTGAAAAACAACTTTTATATTTGATAAAATTAGTAATAACATGCGTGTTAATAATAACAAGTGTTCGCTTTCGATAGCGTTAGAACAACCCCACTTTGTGCGTTTCCGTAAAAGATCGCTCCCTCTTCTTAATATGTAGAAATTCAAATTCTACTTCTTAAGGACTACACTTTTTTGGCTTTATTATTTGCACTAAAAAAGTAAGAGGAAATGATCTATTGCCTTTCACTGGAATACATTTGAGGTCATCATCTGAATGTAAACGCCAAAAACTTAATGCAGCAGCTCGTGTTGTTACATTGACTAAGAAATTTGAGCACTTAACCCCAGCTTTAATTAAGTTACATTGGCTGCCTGTACAATATAGAATTACTTTTAAGTTACTTTTATTTGTATATAAGGGTTTAAACGGTCTTCTACCATGTTATTTATCTGAGTTATTAAGTTATCAGAAGTACTCTAGATCATTGCGTTCCACTAGCAAAGAACTTTTATCTATACCTAATAGCAATCTTAAAACGTATGGAGACAATGCTTTTGTTTATATAAATAAATATTATTATTATTAATTTATTATTATTGATTGTGTGGAACAATCGAGCGCAGTTTATGGTGTTTCATAGGCTGGAGTCTTTTCGCTACCAATAAGTTTTTAGCCTCCGTAGATTAGTTTGTTGAAGACATTACAATATCCTCCTTCTTCATCGAAAAATCGAATGTTTAAGACATATTTATTGCTTCTGACTTGCCAAGGTTCGAGCGAGAAAAACCAAAATACCTTTGCGCTTTATAAACAAGCTATGCCATGTTGCTTTGGTGTAATCAACAAGCTTCCTAGTCGTTTCTGATGCTTTCTTTACTTACAATCCATTAGACTTTCTTTTCACTAATATAATTAAAGGGAAAGATATGGTGCTTTGAGAAGAGAGATGTCGTGTGTTGCTGAATCTACAAAATGGATATTCTAATGTTTTCAACAAACTACTCTACGGAGACTTAGGCCCCGTCCACATGTATCCGGAAAGTTTTGTATCCGCATATTTTTTTTTTACGGATAGCGTGAGTTACGGCGTATAAAAAGTTCGCGTTTTGAAGTCTTGAGCTTAAGCGTCAAGTATGGTTGGTTAATCGCAAACTCATTTTTTTAGTCATGGCAACATATTTCTTAAATCGATTCTACACGTGGGCGAATTGGCAAACCCATGATCGATGATTCTATGCGTGGGCGAATTGGCGGGCGAAATGGTCCGTGGGCGAAATGACTGTAAACCGTTTTTCACACAAGCATCATGACATTCATAATTCTTGTCTCTATAATTCAACGTTCATGTTAATGTTTTTCCAGTTTACAAAATGTATAATAAAGCAACTATTGAATTTGGTTATCGAATATTATCGTAATTATTTCAAGACCTCGGCTGTGTTATGAATGTCTTTATAATTTAACGTTCAGGTTATTTTTTTTCCAGTTTACAAAATGTATAATAAAGCAACTATTTGAATTCGGTTATTGCATAATATTGTAAATAATTATACCTCGGCTGTGTTATCTGCCACAGCCTTCGGCTTCGGCAGATAACACAGCCTCGTTGTTGATAATTTACGATATTATGCTCAACCTTATCTAATAATTGCTTATTATTATTATTATTTTCATCATCATTATCATCATAGTTCTTTAGACTCTATAATTGCACAAATGCCAGCTAGTGAATCATTCTACAATACTACTGGATATTCTTGACATAAAGAAAAAGAAATGTATTGATTTTTCATATTTCATCCTTTCAGCACCCTTAAAAATTCTGCATGCATGTAAAAATCTTTTTTTTCATGTGTAAGAACAATTAACTTAATTTCTAAAGAAACTATCAGAAATAACATAGATTCTTAGAAGTTTTTTTCAATTAACCTTGTAACAAGCATGCAGCCCTATGCAAAATTTGAGGGTTTTGATATCTTGAAGTTCAAAATGTGTATGGTTCTTCAATGTGTTTTTGAGGGCAAACACATGGTGGCTCAAAATACACTTTGAAAGTAGACAGTCACCTTAGATCTTTACTGGCAGGACTTTTTCGGCAACAAAGTTACATGTACTATCTTTTTGAGCTAGAAACTTGGTGGTTAATTGGTGTTACTTATTTTTTCCCTTTTAAGGTGCCTGGTCCCCCTCATGCTTGACCGCTACCTTCAACGTTTGGAACGCTGGTGCATAAACATGTTTTATCTGATTGCAAAACTATATGCACATAAGTCACATAAAGATTGAATTAATGTTTGATGCAGTTTTGAGATCGGATGTCATAACCCATGATTATGATGGAATATTTCCTTTCTTCTAGAGAGCAATTTTAGCCTTGCAGAGAGTTCAACACTAAAATGCTTCGTACCATATAATTGTATACTAGATGCCTCCATTGGTAGGGAATTTAGAAAAAATCTATCTAGCTAATTATGAGATATTTTACCCCCTCTTATGCATTATGCATTTTCACAAAATCGCATACATCGATTACCTTCAAAATGTTCCTTTTAAAACTAGATACAGACTAAAATAAAATGAGCAATGACTTGTGTGAATATATACAGTAGCTCAAAAATATTACTTTCGGCCGTATCAATCTTATGTGATGTTCATAAAACATCATGCTAAGTCATAATCTACATCACGCTTGTTTGTCACTGTTCCCCTGTCTAGCACTAATATTAGATTTTCCATTGGTTTAGTAATTTGAGAAATATTGAGCTCCAAGTGAGTATCATTGCGAATTTTGGTGGCTGACTCTGGCAATTATTATCAAGTTCTTCAATAGCTACAGCAATCAAAGTTCAACAAACCTTCAACTTTAACAATGATGGGAGTATCACTTGGTGAGTCTTCTGGAACAGGTAGAACAATCCGTGGAGTGGTTGACATGGAAACCGATGTCATAGGCACAGGAGCTGATGACTTCCCAGCTGTAGTCATGACAACCCTATGCGTAGCTGCAGTAGTTGTTGTAACTTTAGGTTCATCAGCACCACTTGGGACCTTGATATCCAGACTATCTACTGATTCACTGGTGATTTCCTCATCATACCCAAACATGCCAAGAAGTTCATTCATAGTTGTTTTTGCATAATCCTGAATCAAAGATAAGAAAGAATGATGTCAGCTTTTATTTATACTGAAGGGGCAAATTGGTCCTGTATCCTTAAAAACATGCATTTCTATTGGCTGCCATGATAGAATAAAAAGCATAATCACAAAAATGAAAATATGTTGATTTACTACTCATTGGTTTTCTTAGAGCTTAACCCACTTGTTAAAATTTATTCCAAATTGTACTCAAAACCATATGATTTCCTATACAAATAGCTTGATTTTGAAAACCCTTGGTTTTAAATTATTATCTTTGAATTTCCAAATAGAGGTTGTTAACTAACCAATCTGCCCCCCTGCCTGCCCCCCTGCCTGTCCATCTGTCTGTCTTATCTGCCTGCTTGAAACACTTGATACCACTTGCCAAACGGCTAAAGTAGGCAGCAAACAAGACGCTCTTGGAGCAAGCACTTGGTTGCCCAATGTACTAGTATGCTGGAGCTTATCTTACACCTGTTATGTACAGCTATTTGGGAGGAGGGGGTACTTTGGAACATTTTAGGTGTATTTTTCTTTCAGAAGTTGTGAGCACATTATCTTATTTTTCTCGCATCAAATTTATTCAAAAATGTATACCTTTTGAACATGTTTTTTCAATAAAAATGTACCGCTTTTTATATCTTTTAACCAGTGAAGTGGAATGACACTAGATTAGTAGAACTAGATGTGGTTTTGTAACAGAAGAAAACTATGCTACGTTACTGCCATGATCACTAAGTCTTAATAGGCTCCATCTAAAAATACACTGACAACTAACTTGACCCCAAGGCTCGTGGCATCTGATGAAATAATGAATTTTTCTTTCAAGAACCGTGTATAGGCCAAATAATCAACATAAATGTGTTTAGAAATATGTTTGACCCTTTGGTGCTGGCCCCTTTAAAAATCGCTCCTCCAGGAACGATGACGTATTGGTTGCTACGGAAATGTTTTTTTTTGAGCATCAAAACAAAAGAAAAACATGAAAACAATGCTTAATATACATCAGCCAATCATATTGCAAGTTTCTAGAATCCTCGCTTTTGATTGGCTAGAACTAAAGCTCTCTATGCCTTCGAGTTGAAGACAGATTCAAAATGGCATCTTCTAGTAGGCGACCATGTGTGAGATTTACATGAGAACAAGCAGCAAAAACGATACTAAACTCAGTGACACCGAAAGTGAAATAGATAGTGAAGGTATTTCGAGTAGAGAAGAGTTTGAATTATGCCATGAATTCTTGGAGAAAGTGATGAAGAAGCAGAAGCAAGTCGGTGAGGCAAAGGACGCTAAACTTGTCTTCATGGCTCGATGTTGCATTACGAGCAAAATATAAACTTTTTCAGAATGTTTTAATGGCTATATTGATAAAAACGAAATACCTTTGGATTTTTTATTTAATTAAGTGCATTGAATGATTTTTGTGTTATTTAGAAGAATTTTCTTGAGCTTCTGATCATATGATTTTTTCGCGGCAAAGAGTGAGTTGACACCTTGTTGTCAATATGTTGTTGGTCCAAAAAAATTAATAGATTCATAAGTATTTATAATATTGATTTAAAACTTTAAGAGAAAATATATTGTATAATTGCTATCAATTTGTTTTGAACATTTTTAATTTATGTCTGCAGGCATGTTGTGAGTTATGTTCAGTAGTATTCAGATTCTACAAGTATTACGGGATGCTATTATAGTCATTTTAAAATACCTATAAATAATAAATATATTGAATATACCATAAAGATTATAGAATGTGTATATTATTCAGTTCTTTAGCTTTAAAATGAGGTATAATATGGCCAAAGTGACTATATAGTTGAAAAGCTATATTTTTTTGACTGACAGGCATAGAAAATGGTCATTTAATGGGCCGGCACCAAAGGCTTAAATGTTATTTGTTTTTCGCTAACCGTTCTCTATATCTCTCTATATCACTATTATTAGATAAACAAATAAATAAATAAATTGACTTTATTTAATGAGGGTGACAAACATTACTGGTGACCCAGGTTCCATTATGGCCCTCCTACAATTAATAAACTGAAATGAAATGATTAAAGAAACATAAACAGTTTTAAAGGGACTCTGAGGTGCCAGACACATCATAGCTTAAAATGTACATCAAACCTCGTTGATTTTGAAAATCGAAATGAAAATTCCATAAAATGCGTTTTTTGGGGTGATGTCGTCCGTCAAAGTTGCGAAATGACTTAAGCTGGGCTCCCTGACACTTATTGCCACTTCTTCTAGCTCACTTTTCTCACTTTCATCGGGTGTATTATATTCTTCTCCTCAAGCAATTTCTGGCTCAAATTGATAAAGAACAGCCATACTTCCATAGCGAAATGTAGCTGATTCAACCTCCAGCTATCCAACATGTTCCACTATCTGACGTCATCACAGCCCAGGCATCCCAAATTATCAAATCTGCAATATTCCACAGGGAGCCCAGCTTAAGTCATTTCGCAACTTTGACGGACGATATCACCCAAAAAAAACGCATTTTATGGAATTTTCATTTCGATTTTCAAAATCAACAAGGTTTGATGTACATTTTAAGCTATGAGGTGTCGGGCACCTCAGAGTCCCTTTAAGAATCCCAACGGGCAAGGAGGCAAACCAGTTGGCCATTTACAGGTACAAGCATGGTTGAAAAAAGAAAAATGTATTATTATTAATTATATTCTTCAAATATTGCCTTTTTAAATATCCAAACCAGTGAAGTGGAACTGTGAAAGTTGGTTAGTAAAAGATTTCAAAACTTAGAGTATAATTATTTATGGACAAAGTTAGCAGCTCTGATTACCACATACAATTTAACAACATATTCATTTTTTGACTATATTTTCATTGAGGCTCTACTAACCCATGCCATTGAATACTGCCGACTGAGTAGCTGTATTAATACCAATAAATATCTGAATTACAATCCTAGAAATCTTCTTTTACTGCTCAATTATATTACTTCTAAAGCCCAGAATTACATCCTCAGCTGCTAAGCCAATCTATGAGCTATTTATCTATGAACACGTCATTCAAATCCATATGTGGGTACTATTTAATGCACAAGAATGCACATTTCACGAGAAAGAGACTACAAAAAAAAACCCAGAGGCATTTTACAACTGGGCTGCCACAGGCAACCCAGAAATAAAACAAGAGAATTTCAGGGGATGCACATAAAAACAGATTAACCTAATGTAAAAGAAGGCATGACATTAAAGTTCACATACATGTACCTAAAGATTTCTTATCAGGCTGTTTTTTGTCATTTTTTAGTGCGATATAAAGATTTTTTTCCCTTGTATTGTTACTTGTGTTACTTGTATTGAGATTGTATTGAAGTTTTTAAATTTGTTAAGTTAAGGCTGGTTTAGATGGTCAATTTTCACCAACAACTATCATATACTACACGCTCGCGTCTGTTGTAGGTGAGTTGTAGGCTTGATTTACACACTATGACTCGAGTTGTAGGATGCTGCAAGCATGTTGTATGCAATAGTCTAAACCGGCCTTGAGACAGTTTATACTGGTGCTAGCTACTACAGTAACTTTTATATTTAGTTCATATTCAAGTAAAAGATTAGTTTAGCGAATTTTCTGGCCATATCTTCATAATCTTGCTAGGAAAGAACAAAAGTGAGTCAATTGTCTGGGCAGACAGGCACATACAATACTAGAATTGTGGAAAACTAATCAGATTTACATGCAAGAAAGAAAAAATACAAGGTTAGGATTAGCTGTTAAGCTGATAAAGACATGCTCAATATTGGTAAAAATCCATTTATTTATGGTAATATCCGATCTTCTTGAGAACCTATCAAATCAATGAATTGTAAAAAAAGAATTTTTGAATGAAATTATGATGGAAAGATGATGAAAAGTGAAGGAAAATTTGAAAGAAAAAAAGCCAAGGGCTTGTGAGTTTAAAATAAGAACATAAAAAGTTCTATAATACTAATATTATAGAATAAAAGAACAGCATAAGGTTTTGCGTAAAGCTGACAACAAAAGAACAACACTTTTCAGTTTTAAACTTTGAAACAAGTCAATGTAATGACTAAAATTTTAGTAGATTAATCCCGAGATATTATTCTCTTTTTGGACATCACTGCATATTTACGCTAGTAAATTCGATTACTAATCATTAAGAAAGTTTGAGTTAAGGATAAACAAAGGATTCAAGAATCGCACCTAAATGAGCAAGTGTCCTAACATTCAGCATGAAAAGTTCTTCAATCTAGCTCGTAAACAAAACAACATAAGCTGCATCTGTCCTTCAAGCATTTCACCTCCTATTGTCACCCCCTTCTTAACTAGTAACTCACTTTTATTTCTTCTTTGAAATTCTCTTCGCCGTTTCTAGAGGTATTTTCGTCTTCAGTAAGCATGTTGCCTTCTATTTCAGCCATGATGAAAAACACGAGTTTCGCGCCTTCAACAGATTCCAAGATGGCCGCCCATGCGAGAAGATAGAAGTGATTTGGTCACAGCAAAAATACGTCTGAGGGCCAGATGCTTTAAGTGTAGATCAGGTCCCCCGTGTCGTTGAGCTGCCAGTGCAGATGAATACTGCCTTATCTTTCGTAGTGGTTATCAAACGGATGGGATAGCTACGAGTGTTGTGGTTGGTGTTGCTTGTTGGTAGACAACAGATAAAACAGGTCAGCCTCCTTCAAACAATTCAATCAAAATCAAAACAAGATTCCTCCAGTTTGTACGAAAACTTGATTTTACGCTTCCCAAGGTTATAAATCGAACTGTTTACGTATTAGGACAGAGATAAATGAACAAGAGAAAAGCTTAAAATTGCGCCAAAGTGCAGTGAAGAAGCTCCAAGACTAAAATCTCCCAACCCATTTGAAACGCGTGACAAATATATCCCTACTGGGGGTAGGCTAAAATATGAATTGAAAGAGCGCCAAAATTGGATTCAATCATCCTTTTTTCAGCTCTCGGCTTGTATATTATTGTTTGGTCTCTACGAATGAACGAAAATAGTAAAAAAGAGAAAGAAGAGCAATATTTTCAGGAATTTAAAGAATGTTGGTCTTACTCTTCCCCGTGTAGAATGATCGATTCATTGATGTGTTCGAGGTCCTGCCATTTTAGATAAGGCGCAGCCAAAATGGCGAACGATTCGCAATCAGCGTAAGACACTGCGAGATCCACCAATAGCGAGATAAGAGAGTGCTTGGCTATCAAGTCCATCTAGAGCGGAAGATCTCTTTCTAAGATACTGATTTACCTACAAAGCGCCCGTTACGAGTATATGAGTGAGACTCGTTGTTGTTGTCAGTAGATTGTCACCAAGATAACTCCGTTAAATCACTCTGAGCGTGATTTATAACATCTCCAAACTGTTTTTAGACCAGAATAAGCTGTAAGAAACATTGTTCTGTGTGGTTAGTACAAAACATAAGTGTTTGGTTTTTGATTATTGTAGAAAATAGGGTTCAAATCCTGGCCCTATTTGCTAGAGGGTGCCGATGAGTCTATATGATAACGATCTGCGATAGGTCAAGATTTTAAGATAAAATGAGCGCCTAAAAACTTAGCAAGCTCCAACCAATACAGGTATTAGTGTTGCTGATCTCAACTGATACCAAAACTATTAATATCGATTCTTCGAACTCATTAAATATTCCATGGGGATTTGTGTATCAGTGAATTCAGTTTCTTATCGTTTTTTTTTTTTTGCATCACGAAGCCGCGGTTGTCTTTGTTACCGTGCAGTAAAAAATTCTTCTTTCTACCTCGCTACACCTCTCGGATACCTCGCCGTTTCTTGGAATATCAGTGACCTATCGAAAGATTGAAATATTTCAAAAATTTTTGAAATGATATTTAAGAAAGGACTGGCAGAAACCCATTCACAGAAAATAAATCCCGCGTTATCACAAAATGAGATCAAATACACCATTATAATATAAATGACAGAGATTGGATCTTTTTCCGTGTAGCGCATATATATATTTAAGAAGAACCTTGAATATCAAGGCGACAGCGGTACTGTCGTTTTTGAATGAAAAAGTATATGAATTTTTCGGTTTATCGCTTTTCTGCGTGCACTTCCTTCTACGTATCCATTTCATTTCATTTCATTTCATTTCATTTCATTTCATTTCATTTCATTTCATTTCATTTCATTTCATTTCATTTCATTTCATTTCATTTCATTTCATTTCATTTCATTTCATTTCATTTCATTTCATTTCATTTCATTTCATTTCATTTCATTTCATTTCATTTCATTTCATTTCATTTCATTTCATTTCATTTCATTTCATTTCATTTCATTTCATTTCATTTCATTTCATTTCATTTCATTTCATTTCATTTCATTTCATTTCATTTCATTTCATTTCATTTCATTTCATTTCATTTCATTTCATTTCATTTCATTTCATTTCATTTCATTTCATTTCATTTCATTTCATTTCATTTCATTTCATTTCATTTCATTTCATTTCATTTCATTTCATTTCATTTCATTTCGTTTCATTTCGTTTCGTTTCGTTTCGTTTCGTTTCATTTCATTTCATTTCATTTTTCGTAATTCTAAGGTATAGGGAAGTGCCAAGCATGAGGACCGTTTAGAGTACGTTCGCTCTCTCCCTATTAGGTACTTTCTTACATTTTTTCCCTTAATTATTAACTGTCTTAAGGTTTTGTATACATGAACCATGACCCAACAAAGTCGTAAACATGGACATATTGCTGATGGTTTAGCATGGTATGTCTTTTTTTTACAACGACAATTGGTGAAAAATGTTATGTATTAACATACCTAAGTGCGTAAATAACTCAGTAATATATAATTGAATTGCGGTAAATACTGGATGGTGGACCACGGTAACCCATCGGAAATGTGTTTTTCATTCATTACAACATCAACAAAAACAAAAACACGCTTAAAGATCTAGATCAAGAGGATATGAACTAAGAGAAGGAATCCCCCCTATATAGCCTTGTAACCATCATGTGCACAGTTTGATTCTGATCACGCGTCGATCGAGCGTCATTCGTGTATCACGCAGCATAAAGACTTTGCTTCACTTGTGAACAGGACTGTACTGAAACAGGCTGGCCCTTTATTTCGAGAAAAAAATGGCAGAATGTATCGACATAAAGGAAATCGATGAGAAAACGAGTAAGACAAAAAGTTTATATATATATACAAAAAGTTTCAAAGCGCAAATAAAAATGCTCCCGTGGTCAAATTTCTTTCAAACTGCACAAAATTACTAAGGAAGTGCTAAATATTGATTATATGATTTAAAAAGGGGGGCTCATTTTCGCTTCATAAGCACTTTAAACCATTTGTTTTTGTGCACGCGTATTTACTGCGCGCGCACTACGCTGCTTGCTTACGTTTTTCGTTTTTTTTAGTGGAGCAGCTAACATCAAATTTCAGCCAAATCGTTCGTTTTGTGGTACAAGCATGAAACTTGGCACAAACCCACTTCAGACTATTTACTACACATGCAATCGATGAGCCAAGCAATTTTTAGATTTTGGCGCCATTTTTGATGACGTCATTTTCAAGATGGCCGCCATAGGGAACTTTGCTATTATTTTTGTTTAAATCGTTCTTCTGTGTGATAACCAGCAAGAAACTTAAAACAAATATGTTTTAAACTTATTACCACACATTTTATTGATTATCTGCTTGTTCGATCTCGTATCTTATTTGTTCGATGATGTCATATTTCAATATGCCGACATGGTTTATTATGCTATTGCTTCATTTTGCTTTGATTCAGTCGATTTTTATCTGTGATAGTAACGTGAAGTTGAAAACAAATGTGCTTATAAATTACTGAATTGTAAAAAGCTAGAGTTATCATTACAATCCAATGAAAACGAATTAGTTTACTACAACACTAGCACCTAAGGTTTGTCCCTGTCATATACAAATTTTGGCACGTGCAACTACAACAAAGTGCAGTGCAGGGAAGTCCACACCGATAGCTTCTTCATCGGCCATTGCATCCTTTCTTACATCCGCACTTGGTTAGTTCTTGGCATCTACAGGACTTGGTAAACTAGGGCTGGAATCCATGGTCGGTCTGACCCCAGATTATTCCCTGGTAGACAGCTCGCTTTTAATATTGCTTCAGAGATGCTTGGGCGGATGGAATAGACATGTATGGCCTTTGTTTTCGAGCAAATAGGTTACGTCTTGCCTTATTGTCAGTTGTCGATGTACTTGAGCGGTCGCACTTGGTTCTTCTTTCCACCGTCACTCAGTGATGCAGGGGTAGACTGATTCTCGTATTGGAAAAACTCGCGAAGGTCACATTCTCTGCTCTGGCATGAAATAAAAAGGCGCGTGAACAACTGGCAATCTTCTTTGATGATCTTCTCTTTAGATTTGCTGTGCTCTTGCTCATGGCTGAAGAAATCCATTTTGTTCTTTCTTATTGACTCATAGAAACTGGAACTATTTTCCTTCTTTAAACCTTCCACGAATAACTTGAACTGTTCTTTGCCACAACCGTGGTGCGTAAATACCAGATAAAAATAGAGATTACTTAATGGAAAATGAGCGCATACGGTTTTTATGCACGAGTTGAGAAGTAACAGGAAACGAACGAGTGAGCGTAGCGAACGAGTGAGATTTCTGATACGTATTAACGGGTGCATAAAAAACGTACAAGCATTTTCCATTCCGTAATTTACTTATCTCATAGATACAGAGATTTCAACGATCAAAACTTCTAACAATAAAACAAATATAATAATAATAACTTTATTTCTATAGCGCTTTTACCTATGATGTTCAAAGCGCTTTACAAACAATATAACAAATATAAATAATTACTGAAATATCAAATAATCAAAATGTAACTACTAATCTATCTAATGACTACATTCTATAAAAATATAATAATCTAGTAATTATAAATATATATAAAATGAATAACTAATCTAAAAAACTAACCATAAGCCTCTTTATATAAAACTGTTTTTAGCTTTTTCTTAAAGCTATCCAAACTTGAACATAATCTAATATCTTGGGGAAGAGTATTCCATAACACAGGCCCACAAATGGAGAATGCCCTAGCGCCATAGGTCTTAGGCTTAAACTTGGGTACCCTGAGCAATCCCTTGGCAGATGAACGCAATGTGCGAGATGGAACGTAAGGACACACTAAATCACTAAGATAAGTTGGCGCAATACCATTCACTGCCTTAAAGACAAAAAGAAGGATCTTATACTTAATACGCTGTTCAACTGGGAGCCAATGTAGCTCCATCAATACTGGTGTAATATGATCTGATTTGCGTAAAAGACTAATAAGCCTAGCGGCAGCATTAAGAGCATATTGTAAGCGTTGCACGAGGTGTATGGGTAAGCCAAACAATAAAGAATTACAATGATCTATCTTCGAAGTCACAAATGCATGAACTAGGATTTTTGTGGTGTCATAGCTTAAATACCTTCTAACGCGTGCTATGTTCCTAATATGGTAAAAAGCAGACTGGCAAACTGCAGTAACGTGTTTAGCTAAACTTAGAGTCCTATCGAAAAATACACCAATGTTCCTTGCATGTTCAGAAACTTTAATGAGTTCGTTAGCACCAGAAATAGTGTCCAGTGGTGGCGATGGACGATGCTGCGCATGCAGTAGAAGAAACTCTGTCTTGTCGTTGTTAAGCTTCAAGTTGTTGGACAGCATCCAGCAATCAATATCACGTATACATGCTTCAACCCGGTATCTGCAAGAATCCATGTCACCTCCAATGGAGAAGTTGAATGCGTAGTAAATCTGCGTGTCATCCGCGTAGAGGTGAAATGAAACACCATGATGCCGCATTATATCGCCTAATGGTGAAGTGTACAAAGTAAAAAGGACTGGGCCCAAAACGGATCCTTGTGGCACACCGTACTCCAAGTTGAAAACGTCCGATCGTTGGTTTTCAACACAGATGACTTGTTTGCGATCAGCAAGGTAGGAACGAAACCAAGCAAGAACTTTACCACGTACTCCAAAACGAGAAGAGAGTCTTGAAAGCAGGATGCGATGAACTACAGTGTCAAATGCTGAAGACAGGTCTAGAAGCAGCAAGACAACACATTTGTCATCATCAATGGCACGAAGGATGTCATTCTGTACTCTAATAAGGGCAGATTCAGTGCCGTGGCGTTCCTTATATGCAGATTGAAAAGGTTCAGTTAAGCTATTGTCATTTAAATAGGCAGTTAGTTGTGAAGACGCCACTTTCTCGCAACACTTCGAAACAAACGGAAGATTCGATATAGGTCTATAGTTGAGCAGTTCTTCATGGTCCAAAGAGGACTTCTTTAGTAAAGGTGAAACAACTGCTTCTTTCAATGATGTAGGGAGTATAGAAAGTTCCAAAGATAGGTTAACAATACGGGTGATTACAGGATACAACAAATCAGTACACTCCTTCATGATGGAAGCTGGAATTGAATCAAGCACACAAGATTTGACAGCGGACGCACCAACATAGGTTGACAGCTCCTCAACAGTAACGCTCTTGAACTCGCAGAATACAGCTTGGCAACAGTCAGAATCAGGAAACGGATTAACGATATCTTTCGTTCTTGTCTTGAGATCACTACTGAGCTTTGATATCTTACCATGAAATAACTCGGCAAAAGAGTTTGCGAGAGTTCTTGGACAATCAGTTGAAGGAAGTTTCTTCTCGGGTTGACGATGGAGCAGCTTGTCAACACTTGAGAAAAGGGCTTTGGGTTAGATCGGTTATTCTTGATCAGGGCAGAAAAATAATTCATCTTGGAATCGTAAACACATTTGTTAACGATGTTGCATTGTTCAACAAACAGGCCTCTATCCACAGTCAAACCTGACGCCCGCCAACGTCTTTCTAATCTCCTCCTTTTCCGTTTCTCGATCTTGATCTCATCAGAATACCACGGTGCCGATGGACGCAGTGTGATTAGGCGGTTCCTTACAGGAGCATGCTTGTCTAACAGGTCTGTCAACTCTTTATTATAACGATGGACTAGATCAGAAACATCAGCAGTGCAGACATCATTAGCAACCACAGGTAACTGGATAACATAATCGCGAAATCGTTGAATATCAATAGATTTCAGTTTTCGATAAGAGATCTCTTTCATCTCAAATGAAGGCTTGACTAAGGATAACGTACAATGGACAGCAAAATGGTCTGATAATGCAGGATCAGTTACCGAAAAACTGCTGGCAAAGGAATCATCAGATCTAGTTATGACAAGGTCCAGGATATGACCACTCTTGTGAGTAGGAGAACTGATGTGTTGCTTGAGATTGAAGACATCAAGTAACTGAGAGAAACAAAGAGCAGTAGGGTCATTTGAATTGTCAACATGGAAGTTGAAATCCCCAGCAATGAGTAAAGAGCCAGAAGTAGCAATCAGTTGTTCAAGAAGGATAGGAAACTCGTCAAAAAATAGTGCCAATGAGCTATCGTTAGATTTAGATGGAGGAGGACGATAGATGAGTAAAAGCCGCAGAGTAGCACTCGACGAATTCCGCATAAATAGATCAATAAATTCGAAGGATTTGAAACGATGTTTGATGAGCAACTGTTTTTTAAAATTCAGCACTTTCTTGTAGAGAACTGCAACTCCACCGCCTCGGGATCCTCTTGGTACACTGCACAAGGAATAACCAGTTGGGCATAAATTTCTAATAATCTGATCATCTTGATTTGAAGAGAGCCAAGTTTCAGTTAAAGCAAGGATATCAATGTCATGATCGACGACATAGTCTTTCAGCGCCAGTGATTTATTCCTTATAGATCTAGAATTAAGGAGAGTAAAATCCACTGCTTTAGATTTAGGAACCGAAGGTTGAAAAGGCGATCTCTTGATGGTTAGAAGATTATAGTTGTTGTTGTTGGTGTTCAATGAAGTGGACTTATGAATATTTAACGATTCGAACCAACTCCTTCGTTCAGCTTCAGTGACTTTAGGACTCGAAGATCTAGTAGATTTCAAACAGTTTCTTGTAGTAATCGGCTTTATGGAACGGACATCAGAAGAGAACAAGCCGCCACGTTTACCTCTTGATTTTCTAAATATTTCATTAGCTTTTAGAATGCTCCAGACCTGCGACGAGAGAGGTTGAGTTTGGTGTTCCAAGATATGGCGGTAAGTTTGAACTCAATTTGCTCGTTTCCACCAAGAATGCAATGATACGAGGTAGTTTCTTGAGTATGTTATCATTTTTGGCACAAGTTAAACGCAGTTGAAACAATTTAGGACGAAAGAAACCAAGAACAAGTCCAAAAAAATAAGAAATAACTAAAAATGAGAGCTAAAAACTAAGCAGCCAACTGGCGCTAATTATATGCATGACTTCATATTCACACTTACACACTATTAAACACCCATATACTTACACTTGCACACATTTACACACTTACACACACATTTACACACTTACACACACTTACACACACATACACACTCACATACTCACACTTACATACTCTTACACACATTTACGCCCATATACTCTCACTTACACACAATTACACACACTTACACACTAACGCACATTTACACACACTTACACACACTTACACACTCTTACCCACACTACGCACACTTACACACACTTACACACACTTACACACATTTACACACACGTACACACACTTACACAACACTTACACACACTTACACACACTTACACACACTACACACACTTACACACACTTACACACACTTCACACACTTACACACACTTACACAGACTTACACACACTTACACACACTTACACACACTTACACACACTTACAAACACTTACACACATTTACACACCCCATGTACTCACACTGGCACACATTTACACACACTTACAACACTTACACACATTAACACACCCATATACTCACACTTGCACACATTTACACACACTTACACACACTTACACAAACTAAACACTACACACCTTACACACATTACACACTACCACACTTACACACACTTACACACACTTACACACACTTACACACACTTACACACACTTACACACCTTACACACACTTACACCCACTTAGCACACCTTACACCACTTACCACACACTTACACACACTTACACACACTTACACACACTTACACACACTTACACACACTTACACACACTTACACACACTTACACACACTTACACACACTTACACACACTTACACACACTTACACACACTGACACACACTTACACACACTTACACACACTTACACACACTTACACAACACTTACACACACTTACACCACACTTACACACACTTACACACACTTACCACACTTACACACACTTACAACTTACACACCTTACACACATTAATCACAATTACACACACTTACACACACTTACACACACTACAACACCTTACACACACTTACACACACTTACACACACTTACACACACTTACACACACTTACACACACTTACTACACACTTACACACACTGTACACACACTTACACACACTTACTACACACTTACACACACTTACACACAATTACACACACTTACACACACTTACAAACACTTTACACACACTACCAACATCTACACACTGACACACACATTACACACACTTACACACACGTCACCACTTACACACACTTACACACACTTACACCACACTTACCACACACTTACACACACTTACCACACTTACACACACTTACACACACTTACACACACTACACACACTTAACACACACTATCACACACTACACACCTTACACACACTTACACACACGTACACCACTTACACACACTTACACACACTTACACACACTTACACACACTACACACACTTACACACAACTTACACACACTTACACACACTTAACACACACTTACACACACTTACACACACTTACACACACGTAACACACTTACACCACACTTACACACACTACACCAATTACACACACTTACCACACACTTACCACACTTACACACACTTACCACACTTACACACACTTACACACACTTACACACACCTTAACACACTGTACACCATACACACTGCACCACACTTTACACACACTTACACACACTTAACACACACTTACACACACTTACACACACTTACACACACTTACACGCACTTACACACTTACACACACTTACACACACTTACACACACTTACACACACTTACACACACTTACACACACTTACAACACACACTTACACACACTTACACACACTTACACACACTTACACACACTTACACACACTTACACACACTACACACCCACTTACACACACCTTACACACACTCTACACACACTTACCCACACTTTACACACACTTACACACATTACACACACTTACACACACTTACACACACTTAAAACACGTTACACACACTTACACACACACACTTACACACCCATATACTTCCACACATATACTCACACATTACACAAACGTACACACCTTATAACCACTTATACACACTTACACATACTATTCACACTTTACACATACTTACTACACACTTTAGACACACTTACACACACATACACACACTGTACACTCCCTATATATTCTCACTTCATACATTTAACACATACCTACACACTCTTACACACACTTAGACACACTTACACAAACTTACACACACTTAAACACACTTACACACACTTACATACACGTACACACACTTACACACACACACACTTACACACAACAATATACTCACACTTATACTCACACATTACACAAACGTACACACACTTATACACCCTTATGCACAGTTACACATACTTATTCACACTTACACATACTTACACACCTTTACCCATATTTACACACACTTACATATTTACACACCCATATATTCTCACTTACATACATTTACACACACTTACACACTCTTACACACACTTACACACACTTACACACACTTATTCACACTTACACATACTTACACACATTTAGACACACTTACACACACATACACCACACTTACACACCCATATATTCTCACTTACATACATTTACACACCTTTACACATATTTACACACACTTACATACTTACACACCTTTACACACACTTACACACATTTACACACACATACATATACTTACACACACATATTTTCTCACTTACATACTTTTACACACACTTAAACACACTTACACACACATACAAACACTTACACAAACCTACACACACTTACACACACACACACTTACACACACACATACACTTACACACCCATTTACTCACACATTACACAAGCGTACACACACTTATACACATTTATACACACTTACACATACTTTTTCACACCGCCAGCGAGCCCGTTGTGCCCGCGGACATTTGTGCATGTCATGCGCGCGCGCCCGCGCCAGTGACGCCTGTTCATTACTGTTGTTATTGGTCGGCCATCTTGCGACTCCGTTTCATTATTAAAGCTTGTTCATTCGTTTACGTCGTTCGTCGTGTTTACTGGCGTGGTGGCAGCGATTAAAGGACCCACGAACAACAGTATAAATACAACGATCAATAGCAGAAGTCTCGTAACGAGCCAGCCTGTACGGTGGTTGGAAAACGAACAGCAAGAAACGTACACAAGAGCTTACGAAAGCTAAGTTAACACATTCACACGGCCTCATCAACAATCACCCAAACCATCGACTCCAAAAATGACTTCAACAAGAGCACCAAAACAATGGACACTGACTAAAAACGAGACAATCACTTCCTTCGAAGCATGGAGACAAAACCTATAGTATACATTATCTCTCGACGTAAATTTCGCATCCTTCCTTGGTGATACCGTGACGTGGCTAAAGAAATCTCGAGGCCCTCTAAGAGGCTTTACTGATGACGGTGAAGCAGTCCCTGTCGCTAGACGTCGAACAGCACAGCAAAAGTGTACCCATCTGGAGTTGATGCTTGGCCAAATCGCTAATTATTGCCCAGTTATCTCTAGAAATTCAATTGTCAAGAACTCAACATCTATCAACTCCATCTGGCAAATGATTCGCATGCATTATGGGTTCCAGTCCACCGGAGCACACTTTATCGACTTTAATAACATTAAACTGGAACATGACGAACGCCCAGAAGACCTCTTTCAACGACTGATGTCCTTCGTCGAAGACAATCTCCTCATCGCTAATGGCAATATCACCCACCATGGCGAGATTATAACCGCCGACGAGGAATCAACACCCAGTCTTGAAAATATGATCGTTCTCACCTGGCTTAGACTAATTCACCCGGACTTACCAAACCTCGTAAAACAACGATATGGCACGGAACTTCGCTCCAGAACCCTCGCATCGATAAAACCAGAAATCTCCCAAGCGTTGGACTCACTGCTTGACGAACTACGCACAGCCGCTGATTCCAAGATACTACGCGCTACAGCGTCAAAATTTAGATTCCCTGCCTCACGTGAACCAAACAAATTGCCAAACAGTCGCCGCCCAACGACTTCCAGACGCCCCAGGTCATGCCCACTATGCAAAGAAGCAGGCCGCGCAGATCAACAGCATTTTCTAAGTAAGTGCCCTTACTTACCTCCTGAGGACAGACTCTTCCTCGCCAAGACTCGCTCGACAACCAACTATGAAGAGGAAGTAGAAGAAGACGACGATAACCTAGATCTGTACGCACCTGATCAAGTTGACAGTGAAGCGTCAGCCCTTCCGTCCGCACGTTCCATCTCCCGAAGGGTCAGCACCAGAAGGTCACCCCTACTCAACGCCTTCTATCGACAACACCCAGTGAGGCTGACCCTCGACACCGGCGCCGAAACCAGCATGATTAAAGCGTCCGTTGCCCAGACACTTGGTCTTACCGTCGAAAAGACTTCCCAACAAGCATTGCAAGCCGATGGTACGACACCGCTGACCGTTATTGGCGAAGTACACGTCCTGCTCTCTCGTTCCAACAAGAAACTCGCGCTCGACGCCCTCGTAGTAGAGGACATAGATGTTGACATACTCGCTGGAATACCCTCCCTCATCGCGAACGACATCTCAGTTCGCCCAGCCACTCAACAGATAACTATGCAAGGCTCCGAAACCATCTTGTACCACACCGATGAAAAACACAGCACTCAGGCTCACACCATATGCCACGCCACGTCGTATGTGTTACGTTCATCGTCGCCCACCACCGTTATCTGGCCTGGAGATTACCTAGAAGTTGACGTCCCCCCCGAGCTGGGAACTGACAACACTATCGCCATTGAACCCCGTAGTGATACGTCCCAACTCAAACGCCCTCCACCCAGCGAAAACCCATGGCCCCAACCACGAGTCATAGATACAGTCAGAGGTAAAGTGCGAATTACCAACACGTCCGACGAACCATACACCGTCCGACGCCACGACCACATCTGCTCGGCCCGCCCAACCGTCCCAGCGACTCCTCCCGAAGCGGCTCCACCCTCAACACTCCCCGTTACAGAAGTAAAGCCTACCCCGCCGTCCTCAGGCAGCGTAAGTCTAGATCCAGACAAGCTTACAAGTTCCATGCGTGACCAATTCCAGCAGGTCCTACAGAAATACGACAACGTCTTCAAACCGGACATTCCAGGGTACAACGGAGCAGCGGGCCATATAGAAGCCCGCGTAAACATGGGACCGGTACAGCCGCCCCAACGCAAAGGGCGCCTTCCTCAATACTCTCGAAACCAACTAATAGAGCTGCAAGAGAAGTTTGACGAACTGGAAGGAGACCAAGTCTTCCAAAAACCCGAAGATATCGACGTGGCAGTAGAATACCTGAACCCCTCCTTCCTCATAAAGAAACCCTCTGGCGGTCATCGCCTCGTCACTGCCTTTGCAGACGTGGGACGTTACAGCAAACCCCAACCATCACTCATGCCAGACGTTGACTCCACACTACGCACCATTGCACCATGGAAGTTCCTGATAAAGTCTGATCTCAGCCGCGCCTTCTACCAAATACCCCTTGCTAAAGAATCCAGGAAGTACTGCGGCGTAGCCACACCATTTCGTGGCGTACGCGTTTACTGCCGCTCCGCAATGGGAATGCCCGGCTCAGAAACAGCACTCGAAGAGATGATGTGTCGAGTACTTGGTGACTTCATCCAAGAAGGCTGCGTGGCAAAGATAGCAGACGACTTGTACTGCGGAGGAGCAAGCCCCGAAGACCTTCTACCTATCTGGGCACGGGTCCTGGAACAGCTTGACAGGTGCAACTTTAGACTCTCACCAACTAAAACGGTCATCTGTCCAAAGTCCACCACCATATTAGGATGGGTGTGGTCCCAAGGCAAACTATCTGCAAGTCCTCATCGCGTCGCGGTTCTTGCATCTTGTCCTCCTCCAACTACCGTCAAAGGCATGCGCTCTTTTATCGGGTCCTACAAAGTTCTTAGCCGCCTCCTACCAGAATGTTCCTCCCTAATCGACCCCCTCGAAGGCGCAATCTCGGGTCTCCAGTCACAAGACAAACTTACGTTGAACGAAAGTCTTCTCCACAAGTTTAAAGCTGCTCAGCAGGCCCTCACGTCAACCAAAGCCATCGCTCTACCACGTCCATCCGACTCCTTATGGATCGTAACAGACGGCTCCGTAACCAAACGTGGCCTCGGAGCATCACTATATGTGTCCCGTGAGAACAACCTCTATCTTGCCGGATTTTTCAGCGCAAAACTCCGCAAACACCAAGTCAACTGGCTGCCCTGTGAAATTGAAGCACTGAGTATCGCCGCGGCCGTCAAGCACTTCAGCCCGTTTAAAATACAGTCTGAACACCGTACTTGCGTACTCACTGACAGCAAACCATGCGTCCAAGCCATCAATAAACTCTGTCGCGGCGAATTTTCCGCAAGCCCTCGGGTAACATCATTCCTAACTACCGTTAGCCGATATCAAGTCACGTTGCAGCATTTGGCCGGTACGGCTAACCTCCCTTCAGACTTTACGAGCCGCAACGCTCCAGAGTGCCAAGAACCAACATGCCAGGTGTGCCGTTTCATCAAAGAAACAGAAGACTCTGTCGTCCGTGACGTGTCCGTTCAAGACATCATCGACAACACCAAGTCACTTCCATTCACCACGAGATCAGCCTGGCGAGAAATCCAAAACGGATGTCCCGACCTCCGCAGAGTCCATGCCCATCTGAAACAAGGAACTAGACCCTCGAAGAAACTGACTAACATAAAAGACATCAAACGCTATCTAAACGTAACGTCCATCTCCAAAGACGGCATTCTAGTAGTCAAACGCAACCAACCTTTCACCCCCTCATCTGAGGCAATAGTAGTACCACGGTCCGTACTTGATGGTCTTCTCACAGCTCTCCACGTTCGTCTAAACCATCCATCTCGCAACCAGCTTCAGATGGTTGTACTACGCCACTTCTTTGCGTTAGACATGAACAGTGCCCTAACCAGGGTATCCTCGTCATGCCACCCATGTGCCTCCTTACGGAAGTTTCCAAGTTCTCTCGTAAGCCAATCATCTGAAGAACCACCCGACGTCGTCGGTATATCCTTCGCTGCTGACGTTATCAAACGACAACGACAAGCAATCTTACTACTCAGAGAGTGTTCGACATCCTACACCAACACTTGTTTAATACAAGACGAAAAGTACGACACCCTGCGCGACGCCCTTACACGCCTCATTGTGGAACTACACCCTTTGGACGGTCCAAGAGCAGTCATTCGAGTAGACCCTGCACCAAGCTTCTTATCTCTTAGCAACAACGACGGTCTAAAACACTTGAACATTTGGCTCGATGTTGGTCGCATAAAGAATAAGAATAAGAACCCAGTCGCCGAAAAGGCTATTCAAGAGCTAGAAGAAGAGCTTCTGCGACAGGAGCCCGGAGGTGGACCCATTACTTCTACTGGCCTCGCACTAGCAACAGCTCGTCTCAACTCTCGCCTACGCCATCAAGGTCTCTCCGCTCGTGAACTATGGACACAGCGCAGTCAATACACCTGTGACCAACTCCCACTATCTGACTACCAGAATATAGTAGCGCAGCACCAGAAGAGGTCCACTAACCATCCCCACAGCGAAAAGTCCAGAGACAAACACGGATTTGCCGCACCTCAGCCACAGATTCGAGTGGGAGACATAGTTTATTTGATCGCTGACCGCGACAAACTACGTGCTCGTGACCGCTACATCGTTACAGAAGTGAGCGACCCTTGGTGTTACATTAAGAAGTTCACCGGATCCCAACTTCGCGCCACATCATACAAGGTCAAGCTATGTGAGTGCTATGCCGTTCCCGCTCCCCTCGCCTCCTCCCACACTAGTACTCAAGTAATCCACAACGATGCCGACGAAGACCTCGCCACCGTAGACCCAACGTTAGCGTCAGAAGAACCAAGTCCACCAACACCCCCATCGGAACTTATCCGCCCATACGAAGTTGACTTACCAAGCTGGTGTAAACCAAACAATCAAGACAACGCATCGGAAGAAGACACCAACACAACCCCAGAAACAACTGAGCAAGACCCACCACCCTCGCAAGTCACTCTCACCGTCCCACTGCCCATCAACAACGAACTCAGCAGCGAAGAATCTCCCTCGAGACCACAACGAACACGCAAACCCCCAGCCTACCTCAAGGACTACTTCCTATATTGAGACATTATGCGACCTGTAGATGTATGAACCATAATAACTTTGTTATCCCGTTAATTAACAGAAAATAAGGAAGAAGAAGATACTGCGCCAGCGAGCCCGTTGTGCCCGCGGACATTTGTGCCTGTCATGCGCGCGCGCCCGCGCCAGTGACGCCTGTTCATTACTGTTGTTATTGGTCGGCCATCTTGCGACTACGTTTCAATATTAAAGCTTGTTCATTAGTTTACGTCGTTCGTCGTGTTTACTGGCGCACTTACACTTACTTACACACATTTAGACACACTTACACACACATACACACATTTACACACCCATATATTCTCACTTACATACATTTACAAACACCTACACACTCTTACACGCACTTACACACACTTAGACAAACTTACACACACTTAACACACTTACACACACTTACACACAACAACATACTCACACATATACTCACACATTACACAAACGTACACACACTTATACACACTTATACACACTTACACATACTTATTCACACTTACACATACTTACACACATTTAGACACACTTACACACACATACACACACTTACACACACATATATTCTCACTTACACACATTTACACACACTTACTCACACTTACACACACTTACACACACTTACACACTCTTACACACACTTACACACACTTACACAAACTTACATACACTTAAAATCACTTACACACATTTACACACACTTACACACAGTTACACACACACTTACACACCCATGTACTCACACATATACTCACACATTACACAAACGTACACACACTTATACACACTTATACACACTTACACCTACTTATTCACACTTACACATACTTACACACATTTAGACCACACTTACACACACATACACACACTTACACAGCCATATATTCTCACTTACATACATTTACACATACCTACACACTCTTACACACACTTATACACACTTACACAAACTTACACACACTTAAACACACTTACACACACTTACACCAATTACACCACACTTATTACACACACTTCACACCAGTACACACACTTACACACACTTACACACACTTACCACACACTTACATCACCTTTAACAAACTTACACACCCCTTACACACACTTTACACACACCAAAACACGTACACAACCATATACTTACACATTAACAAACGTACACCATTATACACAAGTATACAAATTACACATGCTTTTTCACACTACAATACTTACAAACCAAGAGACACAATTACACACACATTCAACACTACCACATAAGTTTTCACACTTACCCTTACTACATTTTGACCACATTTAGACACACGTCCACACACAGACACACATTCCACACCCCCATATTATTCTCACTAAAAGCATGTACACCACACCCGACCACCATCTACTACACGCACTTAGACCAGTCACATTCAGACAATAAGTAACCACACACTTTAAACACCCACCCTTACATACCCCACTTACAAACTCACCACTGACCCACACACTTACACACACTTACACACACTACACACACTGACACACACTTACACACACTTACACACACTTACACACACTTACACACACTTACACACACTTACCACACGTACACACCTTACACACACTTACACACACTTACACACACTTACACACACTTAACTACAGCACTGACCACACACTGACAACAAACATTACACACACACTTACACGACACACACAGCTTACACACAAACAATATAATCTAAATGATTACTCACACATTACACAACCGTCCACACTCTACACACTTATACACACTTACACATCTTATCACACTACAATACTACACACATTTAGGAACACACTTACACACACATACACACACTACACACCCATATATCTCACTCCAAACATTTACACACACGGACACACACTACACCACACACACCACTTTACACACCCAATATACTCCACATTACACAAACGTACATTACACTTAACCACTATAGACCACTGTACACATACTTTTTCACACTTACACATACTTACAACATGTTAGGGACCAAAATTACACAACAATACCACACACTTGTACACAACCCAATATCTCAACTTACATTACAATTTACCACACATTACGTCTAGACACACTACGAAAACAACTTACACAATATCTTACATACACTAAAATCACTTACACACTTACACCACACTTTAAAACCAGTGTACACCACGTACACACACACGGAAACACTTTCTCTACTCCACACATATACCACACCAATTACACAAACGTACACACGCACTTTATACACATTTACACACTTACACATTACTGTGTACACGACCACATACATACAACAATTTAGACACACGTACACATTCAAATACACACGTTACACTACCCAGTATATTCTCAACTTACAGTACAAGGTGAAACAGACCGTACAACGGCGGCACACACTGAGACACAATTGACCACAACCTAAACACCACTTGTAAACACATGTACAAAGCAAGGACTACACACGTATCAACTTCACTTGTACACCCAACACACAACTTACACACACAACCAATATTACTCACACAATATACTCACATCATTACAGACAACGTACACACACTTATACACCCTATACACCACTTACGCTCACGGATGCTTCATTACACAGACTTACCACACCTGCTTTACCCAGTATTTTACGCACACGTACAGATGGACACACCCAGAGGAGGGCTACCTTAAATAAAGGTACACACACGTACACCGTGCTGAGAACACACGTGACAAAGACACGGAAAGCACAGGACGAACCGGACGACACACGGGAACACATCTTGGACTACACACGTCACACACAAAACAGACAGGACACACATAGACGAAAACATTACACAATGACTACACCACTGACGTTACCCACTCAGAAAACGTACACACACTACACCAAACATTTACACCACAAGACATAATATACGTACACTACTCAGATATCTCACGTACACACCTACATTGTCACAACACCTTTACCCATAGTTACACCACATTACAGACGTACGCAAAACTACACACACTTACAAACACGGACCAGCCCCCAATCACCGACACACCAGCTGACATCACACTACGGGACACACAAGACACACACGTACACACACTTATCACAGTACGGGACATCAACTTGACAAGAAACGGACCACACACCCGACACACATCTGACAGCAACCGGAACACACAACGTACATCGACCACCTGGGACACACAATCGTTACACACACTTACACAATACGACACAGATTACATTAAATCTTACATACACCGGACACCACACGGACACCAGGTACACCACATCGTGGACCACACGTGAACTCAAACACGAACACACACAGCGTAAACACAGACAAACACGGACACACACTACACACACGGACACACACGGACACACACGGACACACACGGACACACACGGACACACACGGACACACACGGACACACACGGACACACACGGACACACACGACACACACGGACACACACGGACACACACTGACACACACTGACCCTGGAAACACAAAAGGGGTTCCACAACCGGACCACAAACGGGACAGCACACGGGGTACCAACACGGAACGACACGAGGGACAAAACAGCGGGAACACACACTGACAAACACGGTGGCCAGTCTACACGGGACACAGCACGGACATCACACGGGACACACACGACAGACACTGACATCACATACGGACACGACACGGGTACCGCATCACGGACACACGAGCAAACACGTGGACACACCAAGAGGACGCAACCAGGACACAAACTGAACAACAGGGACTTTAGACACACCTTACACACATGGACACCACTGTTGACACAATGACGGGACGACAGACTTGACAGAAACTGACAACACCCGACGACACACGTGGATAACCCACGGACAAACACGACACACACGACACAGACGGCGCACTATCACTGACAACACAGGGACACACCCACTGACACACAAACTGACACACACGGAGGTCAAAACGGACACACATCGGACAGAACACGGACACACAAGACGGGACACAACAACTGACTCAACTACAATGGACACACCACTGAAACACACCGGACATCACTACCCGGACGACAATCGGATCACAGCGGACCACCAAACGACAGCCACGTGACACAGACGGTACATCATCCACGGTACAACGACAATACAGCACACGGACACCTACAACTTGACACGACACGGAACACACATGCGGGACACCACACCGGACTACAACGGACACACACCTTACAGACAAGGACCCTCCACTTTACAGCACAAAAATACACGTACACACCCATATACTTCAAATCATACTACAATACTTGTGAGCACAGGGGGAATACACACGAACATCTAACCGAAACTCACGGCCATCACATCGACACACAGCATACAAACACTGTTACACACACGTACACACACGGAGGCACACGGCACAGACGTGACCACACAGTTAGACATCACAGACACAAACAGACACACGACGGACACACCCGAGAGGTAGCACGGACAGACAGTGACAAAACTGTTCTCACAGAGGGACACCAGCTACGTACATAAGGGGACACACGAAGAGGGGGACCACAAACGGGGAACGACAGGGACACTACCACATACTACAGACTACAGCCCGCCATTTTGATTTGGCGCAGTACATACAGGGGACTACACACGAAACAAAAGCCTACACACATGTGCACACAATGACACACACGTACACCAACGTACACACACTTGACACACAGGCTTACCTCATTAGGTGACACCCTTGAAGCCACACGTACACACACTTTAATACACGCCGAACACACACGTACCCCAACACGTACAATCACAAGAAAAAAACAAAGGACACGACCCATTTGGGCCGCTAAAACAGGACACAAACTGTAGCATAAACGACGTATTACCACGGCACCCCCCACGTACCATCTACAACAGGGACCACACATTTCCACACACATGAACACATACGTAAATCACAACAGTGATTCGCACGTACATACATATGGTTGAAACACCTTATCGGAAATGTTACACCACGGTGCCAAGAGATGACACATAACGGACACAAACGTACACACACTTGACACACACTGAGCCCCACCACACGTACGTAGGACACAGAGCAATCATACGGACACAGAGACCGGGTACAGCACACGGAGCACACACGGTACACAAACACGGACCACACAATTACACACACGTACAGGCAAACGGGACACAGACGGAAATGAAACTGACACCAACCTGACACAACCCGTGGACACACACGTGGACACAAACACGGACACACGCACGGTGACACACACTGATCACAACAAGGACCACTACACTGACCCTACACTTCACACAATTTACACACACTTACAACAACGTAACACACACGTAAACCACACTCACACACCTTTCACACACTTACCACACACTTACAAACATCGTACACACACTGGCAAACAATTTGAC